>JAUZNC010013374.1:0-26718 GCA_034780395.1 Vannuccia rotundouncinata | reverse complement strand
TTATCAATTAATTAACAATAAATTAATTAATTATGTTATATTACATTACATTACATCATTACATCATTGCATTACATACATATTATTATAATTGCATTATTATAACTTTGATGTAATATGTGTTTAAAATAGAATTATATATATATTGTCTGATATATTATGCTTATATAATGAAATCTGCCTATAACTTAATAAATATATTTAACCAGTCTTTCTACGAGATAATTGTATATTTCTATATCTTCTCTTTTTTTAATTAATCAATAATGTTGGGATTTGGTTCAGTAAAACCACTAACTTAGATATTAGTTATCTAAACCGGCAAACTGATAAAAACAACGTCCAGATCGCATTTCAATTATATACGGTATTAATTTCGTTCTAGGGCATTCAATCAATATTATAAATTTTAATAGATTTTGATCATTATATATTAATTTAATTCCCTCTTCAAAACAAAACTATTACATTATATAATTGAAATACATTAATGACTCCCATGAATTTGGTATTGATTATCGATATATAGATATATTCCTCAGCGGACGTTTATATTACTATTGAATATTGGTCAGTTTGCCGGTTTAGATAAGTAATATAATATAAGTCATTGATTATGTATAAAAAAGGATACATAAAAATTTAATTATTATTTAATTTTATAATTTCGGAAAATTAAAAAAAACCATCACATATACTTATTAGATAATACATTTTCTATATCCTTTTAATTGTATAAATCAAATAAAACAATTTAACTGTAAATTTGGAGTCAGACTTTTATGTTATAGAGATACTAAAATAAACTCTAACCAGATCTATAACCCGGTGCACTTGCCCTTATTACATGTTTCCGTAGGCGTTTTTTTAGAATTATTGTGATGAATTTCAAATTACGATATCAATTAATATATAATGGTATCTAGTTAATTTATAGCAAACTTTGTTATTGTTTAGGCATTCCAATTTAACATTATTATGTTAAACGTAGTTCAAAAAGGTGTCATAAATAATTAAATATAAGAACTTAAAAAAGGGGATATCATTATTTCAAAATATTATAAAAAAAAAAATTATTAATCAGTTATTCCAAAATTGAATAGATACAAAAATTAAATGTTTAATTTGTGGAATTATATTAAAATAATATTTTTTTTTAATTTTTTATATTAAATATAAACATTTTATTTATCCCTTAACATTATTCATATAATAATTATTACGTCGCATAAAATTTAATTTTCAATTTAACTTACTAACTTAACAAAATGATAACAAGTATTTCAACCAGAACCTTCAGAAATGTTCTGTTTGGTCTTTGTGTTTTAGGAATATTGGTATGTATGTATGCATATCATGTAGAAACATCTAAAGAAAGAGATAGCAGCTACAGAGCTTTTTGTGATCTTTCCTCAACAATAAGCTGTTCAAAAGTATTTACTTCAAGGTATTGCAAGCAGAACTAAATTAATTATATTTATATACATATCATTTACATCTAATAAATAGTGATGTAATTTTTGCCTTACATATATATATATACACTTGATACTCACCTTTCACCATCAGAACTTATTTTTCTATGACAATTTATGGCACTTTTTTGTTATTTACCCACATTTAAATTTTTTTGAAAAAAAACCGCATTTCCCTGTATTTATAAAATGAAATATATTTCAGTATAACATATAAGAATATTTTTTTTTGATTTTGGATAATTGATATTATTGATTATATAGGTTTTCATTGCTTTTACCATATTCTTGATGTTCAAGGTTGGTGGAACTGGCTCAGCTGGTTCCTCGGTCTAGAAATAAGTTGGATTAAAGCTTTGTATCATTTTTATTACTATTGATAATCCAATTTTTTCAATGTTGATATAATTTTTGATGTTCAAAAAATATTTTACTATAATTCTATATATATATATTAATATTTTTTATAAATACAGGAAAATGTTTTTGTTTTTTTTTAAATTTTAAAATTGTGAGTAAATAAAGAAAAGCCCCATAGTAAATATAAACAGAAAGGAATTGCCTAACATTTTATGTATGTAATTGCAATAGAAAAATGATTGTACACTACATGGTCTGTTAAAATGATCACATTACATTTTTTAAAATTAATTAAAACTATTTTTAAATAGGCTCTTGCTAGAAAACTGTCAGACAGTTATGCAGCTATAAAACTATAGGAGAACCACCAGGTGGTTCTATAGTGTATACATGCCATATGAATAGAAACTGCCAGATAATAATGCAGCTAAATTGGTGCAATTTAATGGATAAAAAATTGATGCAAGCAAACAATTGTTTATTTTTCTATTGTAATATTATCTCATATTAAATAATATCATTACATTATAACAAAATTATATATTAAAACATGATAAATAAAGTTATGAAATGGTTTATTGCTAGCAAAATCATGAATAATAACATAATTATAAATTTAGTAATACAATTCTAAAATTATAATACCTTATGAATATTAATAAGGCATACATTAATATAAAATTATACATAACCATAATATTAATCTAAATAATATAATTATAATGAGTCTATAATTTTGTAATAGTTCCTTTTCAGTAATTTTTTGAAGTCAGGTAGTATTTTATAGGTTGAATAATATTAGATAGATATAACTATACAAATGGTCAGATATAATTAAATATAGATAAAAAACAGATAACATAGTAATTTAAATATATTTAGTAATTTTAATATATTTGTTTTTTATATACTCTTTATTAAACCTCACTTATAAGTGCATCCTGGATGCCTATTTAA
This sequence comes from Vannuccia rotundouncinata, assembly GCA_034780395.1. Classification (NCBI taxonomy): domain Eukaryota; kingdom Metazoa; phylum Platyhelminthes; order Proseriata; family Coelogynoporidae; genus Vannuccia; species Vannuccia rotundouncinata. The sequence goes on along the minus strand of JAUZNC010013374.1, from coordinate 23,926 downwards.
ATTTGTTTGTATGTCGGGTGCTCACTGCAAGTAGAGCTTGACTTTTTCCAACATCCTTACAATTTAATTAGCTATTGCTTATTTACTATATAATATAAATAAGGCATTGAAATAAATAAATAATATTGATAATATGAGCATTGAATTTATAATCATGATATAAATTGCTTATGGTGAATTTTCAAATAAATATAAAAACTTGTAAATATTTATTTATATTAAAATTTTCATATAGGAATTAATTCTTAAAGTATTACAGTATACTCTGCATATAACAAGATTAAAGGGACCAACTACTTTTGCTCATTATAGCGAATGCATCATATATAATAAGAAGATGCTTGTTATAAAAAAATGTATATGTATTGTATATAAAAATTTTGTACTCAAGCTAGTTTCATAATGTGTTCGGAGCACTGTTAGCACCAGCATTATGTAGAGATTATTCAATTACAGTTCAGCCAGACACTTAAATACCTAGTCAGTTTTCATAATGGATATGTAGAGATTATACATACAACCAATTTAAGCTTTTCTTTATGGTCTTATGGGACAGCAAAGTTACCTCTCCAAATGGCTCTAAAAATTCAAATGTGTTATTTAGTATCCTTATTGTGTCCTGATTGGTTAATTATTTTCAGGTCATTTATAATAGCAACTAATATGGTGTGACACATTCAATTAGCCTCCTATGCTGATTTATTTATAATATGAATGCCTTTTGACCTAGTATATAAACTGAAATACAATTCAATATTTTGCATGTTTATCAGTTATATGAGATAATATGTTTATTATATTTTATATAGGATATTCTTCAAAACTACTATAACTAGGTATACAATTATATAGGTAAAATTGTACTATACTTTCATATAATTATTATATGTTTGCTATATATTGTAATTTGTATTCTCATTTTCTGCTAAATAGATAATTTTATCAACAAATATTATATTTATAGCAAAGGCTCTTATAATATATATAATAGTATACAAATATTTTATGTATATATATATATGTATATTTATATTTAAAAAATCTAAATTGAAAAACAATAAGCTATTTATATATAAGCTATATACAGATGTACAATTCAAATTTACCTAATCTCTATATATATAACTTTTCATTATTGACATTTGAGAATTTTATGCAACTAATCTAAATAACAGTTGCATTTCTAGCTCTGTTGTCTTTATACATATTTGTGATTGTAAGTTCAGAGTTTCAATTTCACAGACTGTCGACTTTCATGAACAATATTTTTTGGGAAATCTAAAATGAAATAAATGTAAACATTTTTAAAAATCAATCTTTTTGTATTAATATAGGGTGTTATTATATATTGTTTTTATATATTTATTGTTATTATATTATGTGTTTGTATCTATAGTGTTGTTGTTGGAAGAGCTCCTGTTGGTGCTGATACAGTGATAGTAGTATATCTATATAAGTGATAATCTGGCTTCGTACTTATAACCCCAATCTCTATAACACAAAAGAAAATCAATCTAAGTTCTTGTTGTTTGATTAGTTGAAATCCGATAATATATAATTTTGTTGTCATACTTTGACATTTAGTTCCAAAGTAGCATGGTCATTGATAATACATTTTGAGAGATGCAGTCACATATTCTCTGTCAAAAACAAATACAATATTAGATTCACTCCCTGCACAGGACAGTTGAGATCATTGGTGAAAATCTTCAACCCACATAGAAAAATGAAATGACTTGAAGCCTATTATCTACCCCAGGAAAAACCTTATTCCATTTTAAGGTTTTATCTAATCTATACAATGGAAGGATTAGTTAAGATAGATGATAAAGAGGAAAGTGATTCCATTCAATCCTGATCACTAGAATCTAATGAAGACATAGCTATATAAGTATACAACTAAGTAGTAGTATGTATATAAGATGAAATTGTACAATAAGGAATACTTATACAATAATAAAATACTAAATAGTATACCTATATAACAATATATATTTCATATATATAAAATAATATTGATATTATAATATAGTAGAAATGGTAGGTATAAATATAGTATAAAATTGTAATATATAATAATATATAATTGAATTGAAACCAGTAGGCAAGTATAAAATCATGCTGAAAACGTGAGCAGAAAACTCGTAAATGAAATTATTCAGTGATATGGTTATATACACTTATAATTTTGCCTGATTTTCATTAGCCAATCAAAACCTCTCAGTGTGTCTCTCAACTTATTCCTATGAAAACTATTTTTAGAAACTCATTCATTTATATGTTATATGAAAATCGCAACATTTGTGATACCCATTGGGTCTTTAAAAAAGCATGGCAACCCTGGTATAATTTATATATATATATATATCAATTTGTATTTAAAATGACATCTATATTTTAATTTTTATATTTATATGGTCATTTGATTTTTATTAAAAAAATATCTAAATATCTATATTTAAACTATATTTAATGTTTGTACAAGTTAGCACATAAACACAAGCAATTTTACCCTAATAATTGTTTATTCTAAACAAGTTATGGCTAATTATTTATACCTTCTTTACATCTGTCCACATCATTTTAACTTATATAACATCCTTGCATTTGATTGAATAATCATTCATAGTATCTTATTGATTTATTTTTATTTACTATTCAGATTTTATATAATTATAAATTAACACTTTGAACTAATTATAAACATGATTCATTATTTTATGGCATAACTATAAATAATTTTTATGAAAATGTATAAATCGTTTTATATTTTTTATTGAATAAAAATGTTTGCGATTTTATTTATAATTATATTTCAAGCAGTTTATCTTACATGTTGCAGATATGGACGTGGATTTGGCCTTGTTGGTTTGTTTCTAGGTGAACAATCACCACTTAATCAACCAAATAGTGTTTTTGGAATTATTTTCTATTGCATCCTAATACTAACAGGTAAATATTTAACTTTGTTTATAAATAACTATATTTTCAGTGCATAAAAAATGTTAAAACTTGTGTGCAGAACTTAAATTATTTAATTTAAATACCTTTGGGAAAATGACTCGTTTTGTATGCAGTTATATTACTGTATTGATTTGTGACTTTTTGTTTTATTTAAAGAATAAATATTATTTTATACTTCTAAAAAGACCCCACTACATCAGAAGTATTGTGTCATTTAATATATAAACCTTTTGATTTTTCAGGCATAACAAATTCTAGAAATGCAAAGAAATTAGCATTTTCGCTGTCGGTTGTTTCCAATTGTGGTTCATGTTATTTGGCCTACATTCTCTTTTATGTTTTAAATGATTTCTGTGTTGTTTGTGTATCCATGTATGCCATCAATTTCTGTTTGTTTTTTATCACTATGGGCCTATGGAGAAATAGTCGCAAGATAAAAAGGAGTTGAATGCTCTCTATAATTTTGTAATTGGTGGATCAGAAGTTACTGAAATTGCATCTTCTTGAAATGGATCATATCAAATGAAGTTTTTTTTGTACAGTGGTTTTATACAAAAAAATGTTATCGTTTTTAAAATAAATTTAATTTTATAATTTTGGAGAGCTCTGTGTACAAAACCATCACATGAAAAAGTAAAACCAATCAATTTATTAACATATTTTGATCTTTAATAGAATTTCGTACAACAATAATATAAAATGCGTTTCTTTTCGAATTAATTAAATTATTCATTCGGTTAAATATTAATTGTGTGTGTCATTACTCAACAAGGAAGATGTCACAACCATTGTCAAAGGATAATGTATATTTATTTGTACAACAATGAATGAGTACTATTTTGTGTTAATTTTTTGAACTAAATAGTTGTGCTAGTGCTATATATAATATATCGTTTTATTGTATATTGATGCATTAAATTATGATTACATATTTAATTTTATTATATATATTCTAGTCTGTTTACTTTTTTTATCATGTTTTTGTCCTGTGAATTTTGTTTTTAATTTATACATTAAAATTTTAATTAATTGTTCCATTTTGTGTTTTTAAAAATACACTGTGCCTTCTATTGTTGACTTTTATTTTCATTTGCTAATAAATGTGTATAATTTTGTTTAATTTATGATAATTTATTGTGTCAATAATGTATAATATTCATAATTTTAAATATATTATACTCCCACTATTTTGGAACATCTTGAAGAAAATTCAATATGATATAATTCGCTCAATTGGCGAATTAAAGAAGGTAACAATAATTATTAAATAAAAAATATATGTCAATATAACCGGAGTATACTGTAATATATCTAAATGCATTGTATCTACTATCCTAACAAATATTTATGATAATTTTCTTAGAGTTAGCAAATCTATTTTTGTGATATTTTCAAAATTTAATTTTTATTATGTCCCTATCTTCATTATAACTATACATTAATTTCGATAAAGACTGATTAAAGATAATTAGAATATACTTACTGTATCTAAATATTACATCTAAGCTACTGTTATAACGAAGAAATTGATGGTAGGCTTTACCTATCCATTCAGAATCCATAATAATCGTATATGCTTTCTTAGTTTACTTATGCATAGAAAAATCAATTTGATTACATGTATTCAAATAAATTGATAAGAATGTTTCTGTATATGTTCTACAAATAGAGAGTTATGTGCAGATTGGCGATGTTAATTTGTTATAACTTTCTTTGTGATTTCATACATTCAAGGGTGTTGTACAAAAATGTGATAATTATGTACAATTTTCCATGAAAATAGTTGCTTGTCTGATTTTCCATACAAATGTTGACTTTCTACATAAATTTACATTTATTGAAATTCTTATTTAATAAAAATTTTAAAGTTGTGTTTATAATATTTTGCAGATTAATCGATAAACAAGATGACCTTCCAGTGGTACCTTGTCACCGTAATATTATACACTGAATGTATAGTGATAACACTTCTCTTGCTCCCTTTTATTAAACCTTACAGGTTGGTTTATATTCTTTAATAAGTTATAACTTATAGTCTCTAAAGTAGCTATATTTCTCTAAATAATTGATTTATTATAATATATTGACGCTTTGAAGTAATATTATTATTACATGCTATTAAATGTAGCATCATTACTTAAGCAATTTAATCTATTTTAATTAGGTATTTTTGTTGTATAATTTAATACGATTGATCTCATTTAATTTCTATTATTTAATATGGAGAGTGTCTTAGCTTAGTTAACTTAACCATCCGCCTTTAAAAGTAATAGCGATTCCATTAAAATATGACGTCTGATCTAAACTTTATTTCTCTCAACGCATCAAAAATATTCTTTAAATTCCGCAATCAAAATCCATATCAATTTAATAAACACAAAACTGAAACAGATTTTTCTCTTAAACCTTTGTTACTGTTAAAACACACTCATAGGAATACTTATTGGTCCCATAAAAAACTCTTAATTCACCAGCCCATCTCCAAACAACTTATTCACGTTATATCCTTACTCACATTGATTCAGATTCCCATTTGATTTCTCTTGATGTAATCATTCTTTTTCCTAACATTCCTATCAAACATGGCGCAAATGGTATCATTGAAAAAGTCAATGAACAGTCTAAACATATACTGACACTTTTAGACTCAATTCCACTGACACCAATTCTTGAACACATTCTTTACAATTACACAATTTCATTCAAACAACATACTTGCCTCAAAATTGAATGTGTAGTTATGGTTATACACCTATAGGACCCAATTTCGCCATCATATACATCGATCAGATAAAGGAAACGCCCTCAGAACACTACCAAACCACCCCAAATTTGCTTTATACAAACTACATTAAGGACCTATAACTCATTAAGATAATCATTAACGCATTCTTGCAACTTCAACAGTATCATTCCATGTATTCAATTCACGTTTGAGACAAAACAACCTGATCAATGGCTTTCTTTTGTCAATTTATAGTTTACAATTGAGAATAATAAACGTATTCATATCCCATACTTTAAACCCAATTACTCGGGCATTTACCTCCATTACGAATCCCATCCCCCGCATCACATGATCATTAATTTCATCAAAAATCAACTCCCTCAATGTATTAAATAATCTCTCCATCCATCCATCCACTCTTTCATTCAACAATGCAAATAACACGGAATATTCCATTCTCAAACTACCTTACATCAAGAAGGGGGGCTTACATATCAAACTCTATAAAACACGCATATACTAACTGTTCCTCTAAAAATAGAATTGTTTGATTAATTCTATTGTTTTTAAACTTTCGTGAACACACAGTGACCTGGAATTTTATATTGGCCAATCAGCACTGATTACCATAAAACAAATGTGTTCAATGATACTACCATGGTCTACTATGCATTTAATCTTCATAGGGAATAAATATTATTTAATATTGTTAATATTTGTTCAGAAATAATGGATTCAATAATAAATATATTTCATGTGATAAAAAACCCTTTTTCTACGTTTGAAACGATAGTCCAAACAGTATCAAATAATCTATATATGCCAATCTGAATTCACCATAGTTTAGATAATTTATGAGATTTCGTCAATTATCCACTAGGTTCTATTTAGAGAAATCTACGTTGAACTTCTGTAACTATAGTTAAGTATTGTAATTTTCATTGAATTAGATACTTGAACCTTGGAAGCCGTCTGTTAGAATTATATTATTGTGTAAAGCTATGTTAGTATGCGCGCATTATACAGCACTCTACCAGAACTGTCCTTTGCTAAATCGATATATCCGCTATTTTGATTTATTTTGATTTTCAAGTTTATTTCAAATTATTAAATTTACACATTTGTTTTTTGGAAATAAAAGATTATCTTTACATCGGGAACCAAATTACATAATAAATTAATATCCTCATGCCTACGTGCACATCTAAGTACCCTATATAACAAATTTTGCAAAAAGAAGAATGTTATATACGAACTAACATGTTCCATTTGAGATAATAAATACATAGGGGAAACCAAAAAAGAATTACACACGCGAATTAAAGAACATATTAACGCCATTCACAAAGGTGATGTTGAGATATCAGCTATGGCAGAACATTATAATAAATATCACAACACCCAACAAATTCCTACTATTCCTTTTACAACATAATATTCTAAAGATCACCCTTACAGACATATTAAAGAAGCTATACACATTCGTGATGACATGCCAGCTATTAATCGAGATCGTGGATGGATGTCTCTGTGTTCGAGATTTACAAATAAATAGCACTATCTTGTGACTTGATCAATCTTTAATATCTATTTATCAATAATTCTTCCTTTTGATTTATACGATATAATTAAATGTAATCTTAACTTTTAACTCAACTATATGGATAACTAATCATATTGTTTGAATTTTAAATTTTCAATATTTTATTCATATATAAATCCATGAGTCAAAAATTGCTTTTATTAATTTTATAGAGTTCACGGAATTTATCCGAAATATATATATAAATTGAAGTTTTAATTATCGTACTATTTCTCCTTTACTAATCATTAAACTTCAAAATGCCCACAACAACATACTTAAAAAGATTATCTATTAGGATATTGTCTTTATTTTACAGATTAATGATTTTATCATTAATTGGAAAATTTTGAAGAAGGATTAGCCATTTCTCTCCATTAAATGAATAGTTTTAATTGTATTACTTTTTGCCCCTTTTAAGGTATTTTTTTTACTATATTTTATTAGTACGTAGATTAGGGTTACTAACTATGATTACAATTAGTAGGACAAAACTAAGTCGTCTTGTTAAAATTCCTTTCTTTATTTTCTTTTATCTGAATAAATTTACTGTTATTAATTAGACCATTTAAACTTAATCCACAGATAAATAGTCACATACAGAGAGACAGTTCAGATAGAAAATGTACACAACAATTATAAGTACTTTTGACACACTCCATTGCAGATGGCAGCAAATCTTTCGTTCGCGCCTAGTATCATGGATCGCGTCACGATCAACAACTTATTTCAATATTCTAATGGCAGTTCTAGCCGTCCTGCTGGCTGGTAGGTTGTTTTCTTCGACTTTCCTTTCTCTCTTTCTCTACAGTTTTTAGCTTATTACTGCAATATAGGTATATAATTGTGCGACTGTAGGTAAGATATTTGTGTTTTATCAGTAAGGGCACTTAATAAAAAGGTGCTTCTACCGCCCAATAGCCCATACGTATCGTAATGATGTCACTTTTACTGAATTTTATCTCGTATATTTGAGAAATGTTATGCTTCAAATTTAGTATATTATGTTTTCAATTTTGCTATTTTATCTAGATTTTAAAAGTATTTTCTCAATATTATTATCGTTTTCAGATTCACTTCGAGAAATCCATAAGTATTCCAATATGAAGCCATCCGCTGTCCTGGGTGGATTTGACGAACACAAGAACATGCATCTCTTCCGTGCTCAGAGAAATTTCAACCTGGTCGGCTTCACTCTTTTTCTCTGGATGTAAGTGGATATTTAAAGTCACTACAAGCAGGTTTCTTCTTCAGTTATGTATTTGTTAATCGTACGGATATAATTCAGGCATGTAAATATATTATCATATAAGTTGTAATCAATACTTGTGCCCAAGTCAAGTTGATGACGTCGATCAAGGTCAAATTGTAGATCTTTATTTACAGATTTTATACATGTATAAACAACATATTACCTCCAGTTTGAACTACATTACCAACGAACAGGTTGATATCTTTAAATTTCATTCGATAATGTAACAAGACAAGTGTCTTAATTAATTATTATAACGTGTAAGCTGTTTTTTTCATTTCTATAAAACCAATATATCCGACTTTCCAGTCGACGTGTAATATTTGTTGTTTATTATTGATCAAAGACCGTTATTTTGCAAGAGTGTCTCAAATATGGATCACCTTAATTTGATATACTTTCTGTAATTGCGGACAGAATAGTCTCTAAATACGTTTTAACAAAGCAATCACTTCTGCAGAATCAATAAATCTTGCAATTGTTGAAATTAATTTTCTGACTGACTTCTAAGTGTTTGTTTGAATAGGTGGTTTAGGTTTCACTTTAGGATTCATAGGATTCGAAATTCTTTGAAATTTAATTTTGTAAATGTCACTTTTCGAAATTCATTATTATTTATTTGGAGTTTTAAGGATTTTTTTTAAATCGTACCGATATGATTTGTTTTAATCTCATTGATTTGGGTATATAGACATAAAAGTAAATTCACCAATACAAAAAGTATCTGCAAACTCGTTTGGTTACATAATACTTGGAAGCTCTGTAATACTTATGGATCTCCCCTTCACCACAGAGTTCTTCGTCGTCTGGTGTCGTTGGTCAATGCTCAGGCCAAGCTACAGGCAGATAGTGATGCGGCCCTCAAACAGGCGGCCAGTGCCACAGAAGCTGCCAAGAAACTAATGGTCAGTCAGGTATCATTTAATAAATTTCTCCTAGAAACCCACCTAATGGCCCCTAGAATTTTAATTTGTTTTAAAGTTGTATTGCTGTTTAGCAAAAATATTAATATTTTAAGGTACTTTTGACAAAAAGTTATATACTGGTTAAATGACATTTTAATTATTAATTTCAGAAATATGTTTATGTTTGTATTTATAACTGTGAGCAGTTTTAAAATCGTTTTGTCAAAACTTTGTTAATTTCTTTTTAAATGAATTTTAAATCATATTCGTTTTTATGAAAACTAGAATCTATAAATATGACGATGTTTGCTCAAATTGGTCTACAATTATCTGTTAGCTACTAAAAGCAATACACATATATTGAAATTTAAACAATTAATTGAAACATTAGGTGAAATGTTTTTAATTAATAACTAAACAGCGTAGACCAACATACGTAACAAACGGTTCTCCATGGGTAGAAGTTTTGCTTAGCAGTCATTTAACAGTACATTAATATACAATATTTATTAGGTTATAGGTTGTTTTTTTTAAACTAAATCTGATGATAGCAACTGCTGTTTAGTCTTATTTTCAGGGCAGGGCTCCTAAATTCACGGTTTTAACAGGAAATCCGTTTTTTTAGAGACTGTGCAACTAAAAGAAAAGCATCAGAAGCGTAATTTTCCGTTTTTTTCATAGATTTCCACAATTTTCCGATTTTTTAGGAAATGTTGAACTAGGTAAATATTGTCCCTTTTTAAGTGATTTAGTAATTTTCAAAGTTACAACGAAATAAACGTAGGTATCGTTACTATAAATTTCATTAGTTTTTAATTGTTTTAAATTTGTAAATAAACTGCTATAATGCAGTTGTGTGATGTCTTCTTAAAACTAGATAATGTGCAACTGCAGGGAAACCCACTTATTACGTACACGCAAAATATACTTAGGTCGGCTCCCAGTTGCTATGTAAATTGCTCTCCTGAGTTCAATTTTAGTCTCGCTCAGTTTAGCCGAAAACACATTGTAATGATAGAAAAGATTTGGGACTTTGTTAAGGTTTTGATTTATGCAACATCCAGATTTTCCACCTTCGAAATGTCCGATGTAGACTGAATTAGGGATATTTAGAAATTCTTCTACGTGCAATATTGAATAAATAAATATATATAATTCGGGTGTCATGTTCGATCTTCTATTCTAGAAGGAATCGTCGCTGTCCGGAGCTGGGGATGATAAGAGATCTCAAGAAGACAGCGAGAAGAAAGTGAACAAGATGAAGATGGAGCTTTCTGATGTTAGGAAGGAACTCTCCAGTCTTAAGAAGGGTAAGCTGCATTGTCCCGATTTCTTAGGTTCAACTGTTCTACCTTGGATTGTTCGGAATGAATGAATTTCTCCTTTTGTGTATAAAACAAGGCGTCACGTAGTTAACTGTGGTTAGTGAGATACACTGTGACACGTTTTTTGATCAATTTTTAGAATTGGAGATCGTGAACGAGGAGAAGAGTGTTCTGGCCAAAAGCAAAACTGGGGATGAATACGCAGAGTTGATGGGTGAACATGAAGCTTTGCGGGTGAGAGTATTCTTCTTTGTTGCATTTACGTTTCGACAATATCAACAAATCGATTATCTTTGGGGCCATCCATTTAGTACGTACGCAAATAATTCGGTATTTTTCACACCCTCCCCCCTCCTGTATGCAATCAATCGTACGAATTTCAATAACCACCCCCCAAATGCGTCGTACTCATGTCAGAGTCAAAGTAATTATTAAAAAGAAACATAATACTTATCTAAATGTCTTCAACAAATGTTGACATCAGCAGCTCCAGGTAACTGCCCTTAAACACAGGAAAACTAACTTCTATTGGCTCGTACACTTTATCTTGAGTCTTCCCTCAATTTCTTCTTTTGCTGTTTGCTGTTTGTGCCACTTCATTGCAGGGCCAATAGCAATCAATTTAGCAATCAATACCAATCGATAATAGAAATCCACGAAAATGTGGGAACGTACTTATCTGGCTCTCCCCCCATGTACGCAGGCGTACTCTTTTGATTTCATATTTTGATTGATTTATTATTCGGAAATAAATTTGCTTAACTTTAGAATTCATGGTTGATGCAGGTCTTTAGAAAGTACTTAAAAGGTAGTACTTAAATTTGCTAAGTGGTCATTAAACAAAATGTTTTGCAGCTGTTAAGTAATTTTAAATATATTATAAAGAAATTATTTAAAAATATTTGACTTGGAAGTCTTTGTGTGATGATAATGTGATGATAAAAGAGATACAGTGGACAAACTTGACATATTTATTAATCTATACAAAATAAAACTAAACTAAACAGGGTTCATAGCCACCTGGGAAAGTCATTGACTATATATATTGAAGTGCTGAATATTGAAATAAGAGCGTGCAAGCCCCCATGTCTCCTTAAATTCGTCAAACTGTCCCGAACAGGCCAACCAACAATCAAATAGGCATTGTACCAGAATTCTCTTGTTGCTCCTTCGTTGCCTGATGGCCTGAACACCCAGATGTGCCACCTGTATTCCACAGGTAGACTAAATCTGCACCCTCACCTTGATTTTCAATCACATCGAATGGATCCAACTGGAGATGGACGTTTCGTATTTTCTATTACAGATTTCCAAAATATATTTTTTATAAATTAAATAATGTTCAATATTCTACCGCACCCGATTTTTTAAAAAAAAGTTTACTAGAATTATACTGGAATATATTCGATTTTTTGTAAAATTTATGCAGCTACCCTGGTCCTAACATCAATGCTGCATTATCCATTTATCTATTTGAAATGCTCGTTGCAGCATTGATTTAAAACCTCTGTCGTATCTTTTCTGCACTATACTATATTTTAGAGTTAACGCAGTTTTGAGAAACACTTTATGATTATCGTTGCAGATTTGTAAATAATAAAAAATAGTACCTACATGTATATGGTTTTATATGAAATCTAGGTCCTTAACAGTATTCCAAGCTCCTTAAAGAACATTACCTAAATCCTGTATCCACCCCGAGAATTGCATATTTATAACTAACTTTAAACCTCCCTCTCATTACAGCGTCGTGTCAAAGAGCTCGAATCAAACGAATAAACTATTCAGAAGAGAAAAAACTAATTATATTTAACCAATTAATAGTTGCCCTATAAATTGTGTGCTTATTTCAAATCTTTCTCTGTTTGTTATTACTGTTAGCTCTTATCTTTAATGGATAATATATGATTATTGGTTGCCGAACCATTTAAATATCATTAACTTACTGTATTTGTATATTTTCAACACTTTGATTTACCGTGCATATATTATGTTATTTTTTCCTAATGTTGTTCCACTAAAATGTTATTTTGAATACAATAAAAACATTTCGACTGGCTTCAATCGACTAATGTTATTTATAATAATAATAGCTGTGCTTCTCTTTATTTAAATGAAACTTTTGTCAACTTGTATAGATTATGATGAATAATTGAAATATTATGACAATTTAAAATGTATAAAATTATATTAAAACCCAATTAAAAAATTATATTCTTTCACACCTGTTTGTATATTGTTCTAAGGTATTTCTATTAATACTTTTAAATCGTATTAACAAGATTTACTACAGTCACAGTTATTGACAATTCGTTTCAATTAGATAAGTGCAAAATAAATGGAAAATACAAGTTATGTGAGTTTCAAACAGACCATTTTTAGTGGGCTAAACTACCAGGGTAAACAAGTCGAGACAGGAATATATTCGATAAACCTATAAATTGTAAAACACTTATAGGCGTAGTTCTAAACTGTTTTTTAATGAGGGGTCTCCTTCTGGTCGAACTTTTAAACTGACACCAATCTGACCGGGTAAATTTAGGGCTTTTTAAAAAATGGCTCCATTTGGTAACTAAGCAACCAATAATTTTGAGGTTCTAATACAATGTGTAGAACATCAGAACCTAATTTTGTGTCAATTTTTTTTATCGATTATCGCCTTGGCGACGTCAAAAATAATTTTCCGGTTGAAATGACAGCGTACTGACAATTTGAATAGGCGCCATTTTTAAAATCGATAATTCTGAAAATTAGGGTTATGGAATCTTGTAATCAATCAATATGTATCATATGATGTGCGTGATCGACGTATATGATAATATTATATTCCATTTTTGTTGTGCATTATATAAATTTACTAAATTTGAAATATATTCTCGTCTCCAGATTTAGCGCTCATATGAAAATGAATAATGCCTGCATTATTTTGTTATATGTGTATTTCAGTGAAGTATATTATAGGTGTTCTAGAAACAGTCCTAATTGGTATAGTTAATAGAATAGTCAGTAATCGCTCTCGAAACATGACATGTTTTATATTTCATTAAAAATTGGTTTGATTGTGCGTGAAACCTTTCTCGTCAAAGTGCGTTATCATTGTAGATTTAATTAGCAGTGCCTTTTATAATTTATTTGGAAGATGGTATTACAAATGCTAATGTAATCTATTTATTATTTTCTTAAGATAGAGCTACTTTAAAATATGAATTAGAAACTATATACATTGAGATACCTATTATATTGTTAACACAATCTTTTACATTTTGACTGCAATTGTATGATCTTATAGTAACAATAATTAAGATCATAATATACAAAATAGAAGTCAAAACGCTATCATATTTGCATAAATGCAACGTGGATTAATACTTCCATTCAGAATATTGACTTAACTTATCAGGAACGCACTCCGTCGGACGAATTGGTTATTTTAAAAAGAATGCAATTCTTCGGGCAGTGCCGACGATTTTCGTTCTTTAATCAGGAACGCAATTTTTTGGAAAAGAACGGTATTCGTCGTGTGACTGAATTCGTCGCCAACATGTCAAACGTCTAGTTGAATAAAGATACTAGAGCTATAATGACGCAATATTTTTCCCTATTACATACTAATGAATAGACCCTATCGGTCCATGATACCTATCACATTTAAGATTTAATTAACAATCCAAAGAATATACCTAAAGCGAGCGACAAGAACCTTGACTCTATGCAAAAAAAACTGTTTTAATCTGTATAACCGTATAATTTAAACTGTATATACATATATTTCAATAATCAATTCGAAATTATTTGGAGTTAATAATGCATTTATTATTAATATAACCTATACTTTCGATAAATAACTACTGCCTAGGACAATTATCAAAGTAATGTGTAAATTTATTTTTTAGAGTGAGGGTACTTGTCGCTCGCTCTATATTCTTTGTAACAAACTGTCGTTAGGTCTATCCAAATTAAATAGCTATATAAGCAAATCATAAAGGTGTCAATATAAACAAATTTTTATATACAAAAGATAAGTGGATTTGTTGGGATAAACTGCATTATATATATATAGGGTGGCGCATAAGTTGCTTGACCCAAGTCATTTTAAATCAACCGTAACTTGATTTAATGCGCTATGAACTATCTATTGATCTATATACTATCAATGCGCTATCTATTAATTTATTTAACTTGTCCGTATAACTGAACACTATAAATAATTAATAATTATTTTATTATTTCATTATTCATGTTCATGGATGAAAGTGGGTCAAGCATCTTATGCGCCACCCAGTATTATGCAAAGTCGTTATCTCCAAATTCTATGTTGTATTTCTTCAATGTTTTAAGTCTTTTTCTTCAACATGCATGTCATGCATACGTCAAGCTATATTAATTGTAATTATACCTGCTTGATCACGGCCCACCTCCACGTCGTTCAACGCTAGTTCAGAGTGAACGGAATTTTTTTGAACTGGTGGCTGTATTTTGAAAGATTATTATAAAAGTTATTAAAGTTGGCAGATATATGTAGGTATTAGTTTGGGAAATGTATGAAAAAAGAATTTTAATTGACCTGAATTGCTGTACATGTACATTAACGTCTTCCAAATTATAATGTCAATTATCTGATCAATGTTTTGTTTTAATGTGTAGACAATCTTATAAGCAATATTTATTTTATAGATGTAAAGTTTGAGAAGATGTATAATAGGAGAAATATAAAAGAAATATATGCTTTATTACATATATTAAAATATGTATTTTTTAAAAGTCTTTTCATAATTTTCACTGTTCAATAAGTGTAGCGAATTAATCTAATCCAAAACTATGTGATATAGGAATTAATACAAATATTTAATTTAATATATTTTTAAAAAATCATACAAACAAAAAATAAACACAAATATGGCGGACCATCGAGACCATTTGTGTATAGGTATGTTAAAAACACTAGTGGATATTGCTCATATCCACTAGTGGATATCCACCATATTTTTAACATATATCACAAATTGTGTCGATGGTCCGCCAAACACAAACCGCATAATTAAACATTTTATATTCTAGATTTTGTAGATATGTAGTACTTATGCAAATTTTGTTTAAATTTCTTTAATTACTATAACACCGCGTTCCTTAATATTTCCAGCTGTTGTTCCGTCTTTCAGTTAATTATTTTCTTTTGATTGTTGCGAACGTTTCTACTCTGTAAAATTCAACATATCTTTGAGTTGCAAATACTTTTGAGGTTAGTCATTAACATTTTTATACGATTTTGACACATGTTTAGTCATGATTGCCTTTTAGATACAATTTTTTATTAAAATATAATTTAATAATCATTTGAAAAATAAAACATATGATGATATAACATTAATTTTAAAATTAAAATTAATAAATGAAGATATCTTAGTGGTGCAAATACTTTTGAGGTTAGTCATTAACATTTTTTATACGATTTTAACACATTTTTAGTCATGATAGCCTTTTGGATACAATTTTTTAATAAAATTTAAGAATCATTTGAATAATAATAAAAAATTATTGATATATAATTGATATTACATTACTAAACAATGTGTATACAAAACCACCTAACCAGTTTTGCTCCCAAAATGAAAAAAAACTGGCATCTTCATAATTTTATCCATAAAGAAAGAAATATAATGTCTGTATTAATTCATTATTTTTATAAAAATATATTACTCATATGAAAACATTACTATAATTTTATATTTAACAAAGTAATATACAAACTAGTTTCTTTATTTTTTACCAGTCTTTTCTATTATTTCAGAAGCAAACTGGCTATTTGCTTTTTAACACCTGCTATTAATATATAAAACTGATATTTAATTCAATAAATTTGTATAAATCCTCATTAGATAGTACATAAATATACAATAAATATCCTTTATCAAGAAAACATTTTCTATATTAGACTATTTTTTACAAATACGTTTTTAATAAATAAAATAAACTTAATATATATACATATAAATTATATATTTTTATAAGTTTTGTAATTTTCTAGACAGCCTATAATTTTTAGTTTAAGTATAATGTTTTTCTTTATTTAATATTTTTTTCAGAAAAAATTTATTGACTGATATAATTAACTTGATATAGGATTTAAAACAGTTTCCTTCAACTGTTTTCAAATTTAATCATTATATTTTTTTATACAAATAACTTTATATTTTAACTATATATTTGCTAATCCTTCCAATAGCTCTACATAATCTTTCAATAGCTCTAAGCTCTACATATATTATTAACACAATTATAAATATATATTTTAATGAAAATATTTTTATATAGGAGTAAATTATTCTAGACAATTTTCCAGACAAATACCAAAATGTAATAAGAACTACTGAAAATGTATATATTTATGATTACATTAAGTATATAAATAGTAAAATATAGATTTATTTCATTAAAAGGATTTTTTTCTATTAAAAATTAATTATCAAAATTAAATAAATAGGGAAAAATTTATTTTATTTTTTTTTCAAATGTTTGTACAATATGTTTGAATAGTATTCTCATAAGTTTTATATTAATTTATTTTAAAATAATGTTCTAAAATTATTTATTTTAAAATTATAGTTACTATAATACTAATACTCCCATTAAAATGAGTTATAATAATAAATGTAATTAGTAATTTTCTAATTAGCATACTTACTTAAATATTAATCATAATATATAATTTATTTCATGTAATTTTTTTCTTCATTTCCTTTATTATTATAAAATCTTTTTCAATTACAATAGAATGAAGCTGTTGCTTGTGTTGCTCGTAGCAACTGTTGCCAGCATGGCATTAGCAGAAGAAATAAACCTTTTCCAAGAAGAACCAGTGAAGAAATCAAATCCTTGTTCAATTTGTGATGGTGGAGATGGTTCATGTTGTCAGACTGGTTTAAATGATGCCAAGTGTTGTCCTTTCAAACAAGTAAGACTAAATTACTCCAGAGAATAAATCATTTTACAATTAATATGATAATATATAAAACTAATAACAACTTTTTTTAAGGTTATTTGATAATTTCTTAATAATTAATATCTATACATATTTTTCTTTTTATTGGGTCATTTACATTATTTGTCTTTTTCCCTGTAGTAAAATATGACTCAAAATTTAATGTCATTATATTATAATATATCATGTTTTAATATTCTAAATATGTTAATACATTAATAAAATATTATCAATATTGTTTATAAGAAAATATTGAATAATTTTTATAACATTAATAAACCATGATTTAAAAGTTTTGTGGATTTTATACTGTCAATTGTTCAAACCTATTACATTTAAATTAGAATGAGATTTGTATCTAATAATATTTTGTTTTTATTCTCACAGGGTGTCTGCTGCAATAATGGAGTGCACTGTTGCCCACAAGGATCGATATGCGACCTTGAACGTGGAATTTGTAGGTCTCGATTTGTTTTATTTAGCCAATCTCCCCTCTATCCAATGACTCGGAGGCCAGTAAAAAAACAAGATCAGAAATCGAAGGACCCTGTGGAAACACGTATTCTATCCAATCTTCCAATGGCTCCAATCAAAGCAAAAGGTGATTCAAGAAGCAAGGCTAACTTTGTCTGTCCTGACGGTCAATCCACCTGTCCTGATGGTTGCACATGTTGCATGCTTGCCAATTCGACCTATGGATGCTGTCCTTATATGAATGTGAGCTTTGATTGACTATGACTGTATATCAGATTTATTTTAGGTTTCAATTAAGAATTAGCGCTAAAGAAACATTTTATAAATTCGGTGCAAAAAAATCTAAACATTATGCTGGTGATGTTGATATATTTCACTTTGATAAAAATTTCTGTTAGCATTTGTCAATTTGATACGACACATTCCTTTGTGTTATTTAATATGTGAAAATGAAACGTACACGACTCTACTGAGTTTCGTTTTATATATTATATTGCAAAGAAAACTGAATATTATATAGCTTGGATTCAGGGTATTCAGTTGTTCCTTGTACAGTTCAGGGTATTCGTTGTACTTTTATGCTCGGTTTGTCACGATTTATGATACTTCAAAAGATGCTGGTTTTATATTCTAAATCTGGATATAAGTCTCAGTAATTGTACCGTTAGCATTTATATCCAGTTTAGATGATAATAAATTCCTGAATATAATCTAGATTACCACAATTACTGATTTGAGCTAATGTTTGCGATCATAAAATTTAGTTTTATATCATCTATACGATTTACTTACTAATAGGTACTTCAAATTTTAACATTTTAGAATTTAATTCCTTACTCCAGTTATTTATGTGATATATATTCTTCGTTTTAGCGAGCTGGTTTTTCTACATAAAATTTGATTACACTGTGAAAATAATAGTTCGCATGATTATTATGAATCATTTATCCGAAACTGGTTTCTTTATTTCTAAAGTGCAGAACAGATAAAACTACATTTAAGGACTTTTCTATTGTCAACATTCAGTATACCCGTCATAAAAATGACTCACAGTCCGGATTACTTTTTCAAAGTTCGTGCGAACCAGTGAAGTGCTGTAACCTTATAGGTCATATATGACACAATCTCCTTCAAACATGAATACTTACCAGTTTCTCCTCTGGTCCAAAGATTACTTCAATATAATTATGTTGAATAAAGATAATAATGTAGCCTTTAATAACTATTTATGCAATCTGATAATGCTAGCGTTTCCTTATTGACATTAATTTATTTAGGGTTGATCTGTAACTTGGTATATATATATATATATAGGATATCTTAGCTATCATAACTTTTGGATATCATAGCTACCTTTAATCCATGAAAGTGGCAAAGATTTATAAAATGGAGCAAAAGTGGTTTTGACTCATAATGTCTTTAAAGTATTTAAAAATAGCATCTTAATTTCTACGGAAATATATATTTTGACTATGTCTTTAATTAAGTTCCGTTAAAATAATTGCTAACGTAAGTGGTATTCATCAAAGTTCTATGAAAACAATTGCTAAAAAGTTAAATTAATATCATTTACTAAATAACTATTTAATTTGTTTTAAATGCGCAACCAAATTTATTTTTTTGATTTTTACTTCGGTTATATAAAAACTTGTAAATCTTGTTATAAATATCCATAACATTTATTTACCAATTTCGCAATGTTTTTAGTCATATGTAAACTACATACTTTATATCTTATTTATTTAATTGCTTAATCACATTAGTCCCTTTCAGCTTCTTGAAATACGTATACATAAATATGCTATCTTGATAAGTCATTATTATAATATATAATCTGTCTCGAGTGTGCTAAGTGTGTAATATCTATAACTTTTAATGTCGTGTCGACAAATGTATTCAAATTTACGTTCCTGTTTGTAGGTAAAGTAAACATTATTATTATAATGTAGTATTAAAGTACCAACAATTGTGCGTTAAGCCTTATGACTTGCTGTACTTTGATATTTTCCATTATCGCAAATCCACTTGATAATATGGTAATATTCTGGTAATTTATTTCCATGTGCTTTCTAACTAATTAATTCTATCACAATTAAACGATGTATACGTCAATAACGAGATATGATTTAACAAACAATCAAAGGTTAATTGGTTTAAGTAAATAGATCTTTACGAATATATTCGTACATAACTGTGCAAATTAATTAATTGCTCACTCTATATTTTTTTTAGGTAATTTGAGAAAAATTAGAAATTTGTAATTACGATAATACTGTTATACTTTAAAAAATTCACTTTAGTCTATAAACCTTAAAAAATTTTGTTTGATCAAAATTGATATTTAATGTTATTATTTATTTCCATTGACTGTGTACGTGTTTGCTGTAAATATATATTTTTTTCTACGACAGCTACTTATGTATATAGATATTGTCATAACTTCAAATCAATATTTAAAAAGTAACTTTCTAGATCATTTTCGATTTAACAATTATTTTTTATATATTTAAGTTTAGTATATTGTGCAAATTAATGTTACAAAGTTATATGCTGTGCAAATTTATAATAAGTGTTTAAAAAATACGTTGTGCTGTTGAAGTCTTTTTGAGTGCCCAAAATTATATTATTATTTAAAATAATGCAATTTTACACTTAACTAATATTGTTCAATTCAAACAATGAAGAAATATTATATTATTAAGAATTTATATTTAAAAAAAACACTACTCCTCCATTATCGATAAACGATCTTTATAAACTTAACAATCTCACTGCTCTGAAGTCTACTATTATAATAAATAAATAGCTAACAACAGACATGCTGATAGCTAACATCGGGCAGCTAACAACAGACATGCTGATAGCTAACATCGGGCAGCTAACAACAGACATGCTGATAGCTAATATCGGGCAGCTAACAACAGACATGCTGATAGCTAACAACGAGCAGTTAACAACAGACATGCTGATAGCTAACAATGGGCAGCTAACAACAGACATGCTGATAGCTAACAATGGGCAGCTAACAACAGACATGCTGATAGCTAACAACGGGCATCTAACAACAGACATGCTGATAGCTAACAACGGGCAGCTAACAACAGACATGCTGACAGCTAACAACAGACATGCTGATAGCTAACAACAGACTTGCTGATAGCTAACAACGGGCAGCTAACAACGGTCTTCTAACAACAGACATGCTGATAGCTAACAACGGGCAGCTAACAACAGGCATGCTGATAGCTAACAACAGACATGCTGATAGCTAACAACGGTCTTCTAACAACAGACATGCTGATAGCTAACAACGGGCAGCTAACAACAGACATGCTGATCTGATAGCTAACAACAGACATACTGATAGCTAACAACAGACATACTGATAGCTAACAACGGGCTGCTAGTATTTTATCTCACTCTTCGTTACATAAATAGAAGATATCTAACCAAATCTTACTTCCTCAAAGTTCTCTGCTAATCTATGCTGCTTTGCTTTATGCTTATTAATTTAATATTCATAACTCACTTTGGACAGTTTGTTTGTCAGCAATCTATTCTTTATACTTTACGATGTCTATTATTCGTGCAACCACTATTACCATATCTAGTTAGCTGCTGTTATTAACACATCGTTGAGAGAATACTTCAAAAGACTTTGTTATCTTACTGTGGCAGGCTGTTTTCTGCCCGGACAAACTTCACTGTTGTCCAAGTTATACTACATGTAACCTTGCAAGCGGTCAATGTGAGCGATCGATACCTTTTTACAAACCTGGATCAATCCGCACGCAGCCTGGGGAAAAAAGTGCAGCAGTCCTTCTTGCGAAAGTCCTTAGACTCCCCACTGTCACTGGTATATGCCCGTCCAGTCGAATTTATTGCAAGATTTCAGAAACCTGTTGTAGAACTAGTAAAGACACTTGGGGCTGTTGTCCATTTCCCAAAGTGAGTGGGGCACAAATTCCTGTTTTTCGGAAGTTTTAGAGTGTGTGTTTTGTCAATAATCAAATGTTCCTTCCACAGGCGTCTTGTTGCCATGTTAACCAGAATTTGTGCTGCCCTCAGCCATACCGTTGCACCAACAAAAGTAAGTGTTTGCTTGGAATTAGCCAGATCGGCAGATATCCACATTTACCGCTGGAGGCGAAGCCTGCTATCAAACAAAAAGCCAACATGGGTACCATCTGTCCCGATACTACTTCCATCTGTCCATCTAATTCAACATGTTGTCTCATGAAAGATGGGTCTTATGGTTGTTGTGCTTTTACGAATGTGAGTAGTGTAATATATCTAAGCACGCTTTTTGCAGGGAGCTTTGAAGTTATAACCAGGTTAGAAATTTAGCTGAAAATTAAAATTTCAAAATTTCGTATTTTTTTTAGCTGTAATAAAAAAATAATACCAATTAATATAATTCACAATAATAGATTAGATACGTAAATTCCGTCATTTCTAAATTGATTTTAATTAATACCACAGAGCAAAACTTCATAATAGACTCATAAAACCGAAAAAGAGGGACCCACTTAACTTATTAAAATTAATGTCTGATTTACTCGCGCATAGCCCTGTTATTTAGAAGTGTTCGCATAGCCGTGTTTCTGAGAGACCCCTCATAAAATCCATTATCAGACAGGAAGAATATATTATAACTGATGTGTGCAGGTAAACCACAGTTATGAAAATTAAAAATTATATAACATTTTCAGCTATTTTAAAATTTTCATTACGGTGGTTTACCTACATACGGCTGATAGTATATTCTGTCATTTCGAGGCAACTGTCTTATCAAAATTTATGACGCTTCCAAACCGGACCACTATGGAGTAAAAATGTACCTCTTGTGTGATTCTGATAATCAGTATGTCCTACACATTGATCCGTATTTTCGCTGTAATACACAACAACAGACTATTACAGTGGAACTACTGTTTTCGAGCGGTTGATTGCTGCTGTAGACTCACCTCGGGTATGTGAGGTCGTGTCTGATCGAATTTTCGTTGACTATTCTTTCGTTGATTAGTGTTTTTAAAGGAACCTCACTATTCTGTCCACCCTACGGAATGACAAACCATGTGTTCCAACAACGGCATTAGCATCTAGAAGGTAATCGAGAATGGTTTAGAGTCGAACTGTGTTTGGTCCCAATTGCACACTTTCTGATTACATACCAGCTAGACATGTAAACCGACATTTCAAAAGCATGTTGATCTTCTCGATGCCTGTATTGACAAAGAAAAGGACAAGCTTGAGAAAGATTAAAAAAAATTTCTTTCTAAAACACAACATTGTTTGCTGAGCTTTGAAAATTAAAAATTAAAAATACAAATTATACCTATTTTAAGATTCCAATAAACAAACAAATACAGAACTAAAAAATTAAGAATATTCAATAAAACTAATCGGAAGCAAACTAACAATGATGTCAACTTTTACAGGTTATTAATAGCTCGAACTTAAATTCACTTAATTTATGACGAATGACAGTTAATAATATTCCTATTTTTATGAAATATTTATTTGACAAATACTATAAACTTACAATTAAAACATATTTCCAACATATTTTAGGCTGTGTGCTGTTCAGATAAAGTCCATTGCTGTCCCTCTGGCACCACATGCAACCTTGCAAAAGGCACTTGTGATCGTCAAAACTCGGCATCCATTCCTCTAGTTAAAAAGTCAGTCGCTGAAAAAAGAAGCAATGTAGTGTG
>JAUZNC010013363.1:0-29252 GCA_034780395.1 Vannuccia rotundouncinata | reverse complement strand
ATATCTGTGCATAATATATACTATATACATACATTTAACCGATATTTTTCACTTTTTAATAAATCTGCCTTTATCTCTCTATTCGAGCTCGATTCGAGCTAGCCTACCACATATCGACAGGTGACCCTTCCCGTCCGCCATAGTCGAGGCAGTTAGTCGAATACATATTTATAATCATTTAAACAGCAGAATTTAAGAATTAGTTCAACTGTTGCATATTGTTTTGTTTATTACAACTTTGTGTCATTTATTCTTATATTTTTCTATTAGATATTTGTTGTACAATCAATCTGATTTTAAGTACCTATGTATATACATATATGATACATCTTTTATTTACTAACTAATTCATTAAACTTCTTAAAAATCTTTTGTTCTGTTTATATCCACTTGAAATAACAATATATTCTACACTACAAAAGTGGAAATTTAGTAGCTGAAAAATTAATCTAGTTCATGCTCAGTCAACTATATAAAGGCAGGAACGTCGAAGGAGGCGGGGGGGGGGAAATTGTTATTATATTTATGCGTACGATGCTGATTGAAAAACAGCCACGGGCAACAGTCATCGATTTATTTTTTGCCGTAAGGCATTATATTTAGCAGCTGTGATGAGTAGCTCACCTAAAAAGTTCTTTTTTAATCAGTCTACTGTTCTATATTATATACCAAGAAGCCATGGCTGATGGATTTCTCTCTGTTTTCGTATTTATCTGTATTTTATCTTATGAATATTTTAGAAAATAGAATTACACCTGGGCTCTTATTTAAATTATTGCCCCCCCCCTTTTTAAATGACCTGGCGACGGGCCTGGCCAATCTACCAATCGTATCATGTAAAAATATAGATACTAAAAACATGACGGGACCAACCCAGAGTGGGGTGGCCCCTTCATGTTGTGGGGGGCCCCGTCATGTTGTGGGGTGGCAATGGTGCCTATCTAAACATGCGTCTTTTAAAAATAATATATTTATTTTTTACTATTTTACTTGTGTGCCATAATGAAGAATCAAAAGAAATTAAAAAAAATATTGTACATTCGACTCCGTTAAGTCGGACTCACTTAAATTGGATTTTTACTTTACTCGCTTTTCTTTTGATTTTTTCTTTGCTTCTATAGCTTGCAATATATTGATTAACCATGCTTCGAAGGTCTTCTATATCTTTTAGATGCTACACCAGGCAGTATACTATCATTTCTTCTTCGTTTTCTTGAAGTATATACAGTCTGCCCTCCTGGGACTCCCTTGTACTTCCCCTTGATTTTGTGAGTAAAAGTCACATTCTTTTGATACTTGGGCGATTGTTGCTCCATCCTCGACATAATGATAGGTCATCTTCACAATAGGTTTTAGGCTTGCCGAAACGTTTGTATGTACACCGATTTAAAATTGAAAACTTATTAAATTGTTTTTTATTTCGAAATAATTGAAACTGGAAATTTGATTATTTTTAAAAAATTGAAATATAATATTAACTTATGTTTGTAATCTTTCCAATATAGTTACGATAACAAATGTATAAGAAGGTACTTATTAATTATTTAACTATTTTTAGCTTTTGAGACTTACTCTCGTATATTTAAGTCGTTGAATTTATGAGAAAATCATTGGTCCCAAGGAAACTTACTTGAGCGGGGTCGACTGTACTTTTATAATAATTACTATTTGTTTTTTGATTTATTAAACTGCGATAATTATTAAACTCCACCCCATTTTTTGTTACTTCTACGCCCACCAGAATGTTAAGAATTGATTGACAATGGAATTATATAATGTACAGGTATTCTAGTTAATATTTAACACAAAAATATGGCTATATAATACAGGACGAAGATTTTTCAACAACATTTTCAAAGGTACTGTTGAAAGATACTATATTAACGTATATTTATTTATTTGTTTTACTTTTTATTATTAAGAAAAGCAAGGTCCGATTTCAATGAAATTTGAGGAGTAACTCTTTAAAAAGTGCTGAAAACACTGGAAAAATGAAAAGGCAATTAAGGTCTATTTGTTTTTTTAGTAATTTAATGTCAAAGTTTAGAAACATGAAGTAATGACGGAGTCGCCCCATGACGGCGTCACCCCAACCTACCTTTATACTGTAAAGCCGTAAGTGGGCGTCGTCCGGGGCGTTATCCTGTAACATTGTAAATAAATCCACTTGTTAACAATAAAACAAATATTCACTTATTGATTGTTCATAATACTTTGATTTTTAGCAAGACAGTAATTGCAAAAAGCAATTACTAAAAATTGTTAAAAATCAAAGTATTGCGGTAACGAATGAAATAATTGTACGAGTTATTAAAAGAATTGATAAAGAATTCGTTTTTACTATGAAAACTTGATTAAATATAACGAAGATTTTAAATTTTTTTTTTAAGTGACAAATTACCTTGAATTGATTAGTATTATTTTACAATATTTGAATTTTTAACAAAATTCATTATTGCAACTGGTGGTAGGAAGATAATAGATTAATACTAAATTAAAATACTAAAAGTACCGTATATACTCGAATGATCGCCGGGGCGTTTATTATCAGCGAAAATATTTTGACCAGGCGATTATTCAAGGCCTGGCGATTATTCGAGTATATACGGTAGTTAAAAATCGTAAAATAATTAATAAAAGTTCCTGAACGATTTACTACTAAATGATACAATAATTTGCTAAAAAAAGTGAACTATGATTTGCGGAATTAGCTTACTACCGAGCTACTCGATGAAAATCAATAAATTTAGTCGGTAGGAAGTAAAATATTTACGCCTAGGCTTAATTATACTTGAAAATCTATATATTTAATCCAATGGCCTACTACCAAGAGGGGGTAGGTATAACTCGATTATTTTGATTTAGTTTTGATGTTAGCATTATAAAAAATGGCCGGACATATAATAATGTGTTATTAAATGTCTTATATCTTAATTTACATTGTACATATATAAAAATTTATAGAAATTTCTCACAAATTATTTTAAGTCAAATAAAATAATTTTGCTCTCAAATGAAAAGCTTTCTCCTTTTATATATCTATACGTACTTATCAATACAAAATAATTCTACAAACGTCCCAATTCTACAGGGTGTCCAAAAAGTTCCGCCCGATTTTTGAAAAAAATAAAAGCAAAATTAATCCATTTATATTTGTATTATGGGTATATATGTATATGTTATATTCAGAGAACATAAGTTCAGTAAATAATTAGTCAATAATTTATTTATATTGCTCCCAACGCTCACCGTTATGATCAATGCATTGCTGCAATCGTTCCGCCAGACTACGACACACCTTTTGGCACATATCAATATCGATAATTTGCATCATTGTGCATCATTGTGCATCATTGACGGATCCTGCATTCTCAAATTTATCAACCAGAACCTTGATATTTCTGCCCTGTACTTGATGAATGTGATATTCAGCACTCAAAAGACGACTTGCTTCTGTTGCATTTGACCCATTGGTAATAAAATTTAATAGCTGCTATTCTTTGCTGTTTATTAAGTCTAAAAGCCATGATGACAAAATGACAGAAATGCAAGTAGCGTACATATATTTATGTACTGTATATTGGAATTTCCAAATCTAAAAATAGATGTTGGAATATCCAAATCTGTACATAATGGATTAATTTTGCTTTTATTTTGTAATAAAAATTGGTCGGAACTTTTTGGATACCCTGTATATTGTAGGACTAAATAACAATATTTTTAAATTTGCGAAACGAATTTTAATTGGGTAATCAATAAATAGAACATGAATTAGTTTACTTAAGTTCTCAGAAACGAATTATTATTATTATTAGACATAATCTATTTTTATGATAAATAGGACACTCTCGAACCTTTTTATAGAGAAAAAAATACATTTTTTGGAATAATAAACTTAAAAAAAAAATATTTTTTCACCTTTGAAAACGTGAGGTCCATTACCATAATCATATGTCATTTAATTCATATTTATTGTGAGAGATTACAACATTTTTTGCTAACAATAAAGGATGTGAATGTTGGCTAGATAATATTACACAACTTCATAGAATTATTATGAAATTATTAAGTAGAAGTTAGAAAAACGTATAACAAGGACTATTGGGTATTCATTGTTATTATTATTATACATTTCTGATACACGGGAAACAGTCAGCTTCCAAGACGAAGGACATTTATAATATTTATAATTATTTAGTTGTTCTGAGTAGCTCGTATGCACAAGATCACCCCATACTGTTCTACTCTATCAGTATGGAATTTATAGAAACCATAATCAAGAGTGTAATTTTTAAAATGTATAATTTAATATACGGCGAATTAAATTAACAATAAACAAATCCATAAATGCCTATATCCCTTTCTCACTACTGAAACAATTCCCTCCCCCATCACCGGATATAAAGCTCTCTAAAAGAAAATCCCGAGTCGAAAAAAGCTTCTCATTATACATCATAATCAATTCACCAATAGCAGCATAACCAATCAAATTTAGTTATTTAGAAAATGGAGAGTATATATAAAAAAATTCTTACACAAATTCTTATTCTTTCTGAAAGCATTATTTATGTTTTTATATATAATTCTAATGGTATTAGTAAGTGATGTATTTAATAATATTATTATCAAAAATGATAATAACAAAATTTCATTTGAACTTGACCATAAAAAGCCTCGGGATTACTACTTTCTACTATATTCAATGATAAAAATATTCTATCATGGAGAACTTTCTAATATGCATATGTATTCGAAAAGAATTGAAAGTTTCACCTCTGGTTGGCCGACCAATAATCCATGTTCAAAGAAAATGGCCGAATCCGGATTTTTCCACACTGGTGAAAGAGATACAGTTCGGTGTTTTGCCTGCCAAAGAAATTTAATAGAGTGGTGCGCTGATGAGGATCCATTTCAGGAACATTGTCGTCTTCTTCCGAACTGTCCTTTAATTAAACTTCTTCGCTACATACGTGGTGAAATGACGGAAATGGAACTTATAAGTTTGGCTGGAATCGCTCATAATAATATTCAGAAATTATCTCAACTCTGTTCTGAGAATGATGTTATATTCAATTTAGTGTCCAAATTTGGTCATGACAAAGATCTTCTTGTGTCTTTAGTGGCGAAAAAATTCTTAAATTCAGAAAATACTGCGGAAAATAAGGTGCGAAAAATCTATAACAATATGTAAGAATTTTTAGAATATACAATAAATAAAATAATAACGTTTTTTTAAATAATAATTGCACAAAATTAAGTTTTTTGATTATAATATGCTTCAAATTTTCTAACTGCAAATTATATATATAAACAAATTTATCTGTTCAAAATAAACAAATTTTAAGTTATGTTATTAATTAAAAAAACTAAAAATGATATTTTGCTTATAAAATGAAATATAAAGAACTTTTTTACTACTGGACTTTATATTTATTTCACTTATAAACTTCTATTTATTATTTGTCCTGTTTTATTTTTGTTATTTTGTGATTAAGCAATTAAACTATTTATAGATTTAAATATATTTTTAATATAATATATTCTCCATTTAAAAATAAAAAAAATTAAAAATTATTTTCTAAGTTAAAAATGTCACGAAAATTTAGGATATTAAAAATAATGTTTTATTTTACGATTTAGAACGTATTTAAATTATCACTAAATTTATTAATAAAAAATTATTAAGTTGTACAATTGTAATTATATAGTGACTAAGCATTTTTAAAATTTGAAAATGTCACAAAAAATTAGAATATTTAATATAATTTTTGTATTTTAAGATTTAAAACGTATATAAATTTTCTCAGAATTTATTAATTAAAAATGATTGCGTTGTACCATTGCAATTTATAAAGTGATTAAGCATTTTATAAAATTAAAAAGGGCTATCAAATTATAGAATAATAAGAATATTATTTGAATTCTAAAAATTTGAAAATATAATTGAACTCTAAATTCATTATCATATTTATAGATTTAATTATATTTTTAATATAATATATTCCCATTATTTAATCTATTAAATTAAAAATTATTGCATTATTTTTTAAGTTAAAAATGCCACGAAAATTTAGGATATTAAAAATAATGTTTTATTTTAAGATTTAGAACGTATTAAAATAATCCCTACATTTATCAATCAAAAATTATTGCGTTGTGTACAATTGTAATTATATAGTGACTAAGCATTTTTAAAATTTGAAAATGTCTCAAAAATTTAGAATATTTAATATAATGTTTGTATTTTAAGATTTAAAACGTATATAAATTTTCTCAGAATTTATTAATTAAAAATGATTGCGTTGTACCATTGCAATTTATAAAGTGATTAAGCATTTTATAAAATTAAAAAGGGCTATCAAATTATAGAATAATAAGAATATTATTTGAATTCTAAAAATTTAAAAATATAATTGAATGCTAAATTCATTATTAACATTATCTTATTAAATAAACTAATGATCTATTTTTATTTCCTATTAATTAGTAGGTATACAGAATAAAATAAGATAAAATACAACATGAATATTGAAAAATCTTAAATATGATGAACAAAAAATGGAAATTTTATGAATCGTCTTTTCAATTTTTTATGTAGTAGGTATTTTACTAAAAGTTGTTCTGATAGCATAACCTTCCATTATATAAATTTATTGTGTAAAAATATTTAAATATAATATACATTTTTCGATTATATGTATTATTTATTTGCTTTTAACAACTGCTAATACGCAAATAAGTATTTAGTTTAGCTTAATATGTATAGATAAAAGTATTAGTTATTTAATTCCAACATATACCATACCATTCATTGATACAATTTTTTAAAATTTTGTTTATTTTTTTGCAAAATAATTAAAATATGTAATATCCAAAACAGCGAACATTAAAAAAAACTTTGTCGAACTGAATAATATATTAACTTTTTCTCTTTTATTTTGAATTAACAGATATACAAAACACCGAAAGAACTTTTAAAAGATGCATTTGATGAACTACAATCAGTTTGTGAGGATAACAAGCCAACCATTATCGAGGGACTTCACAGTATTCTTTTGAATCTCCCCAACATGACCCCCGCTGTTAAATCAAACAATTCCAATATGTTTGAAGGTGCGCATGGTTCCACTTCATCAGCAACTGAAGCTGAGCGTCTTTATAACGAAAACATGCAGATACTATCACGTCAGCTCTGTCATGTTTGTTTCACAAAGAGATCAAATAATGTTGTCCTTCCTTGTGGCCATCTTATTTTTTGTGAAGACTGCTCTCCAACTGAAAATGTTTCAGAAGTCCGGTGTCTAATTTGTGATGCACGAATTACAAAAATCATTCGTGTTTATAAGTAAAACAATAAAACCAAATTCAGTAAATATATATGATTTTTGTTAATATTAATTATTCAGATCCTGATTTCAAATAGCATAATATCTTCACGTTTGCAAAATCTATAGTCGAAAAAATTTGATACCCACCGATGTATTTGTGATTATATACAGCAATTATTTTAGTTTTACCATTGTATTATTTTTGAAAATAACTATATTTATTGTTTTGATTAATATTATTATACAGGAAATAATTTATTTATTTTTATTCCTCAGCATACATGTTATTATGTTATTTATTTAATAAATTATTTTTGAGTTTTAGAATTTTCATTTTTTTAAATTATTTTTATTAATGGACTGATTGAAAGATTGACAAACTTTTATCCATATTTAAAAAAATATATATCCTTATATTTGTTTATAAGACATTAACAATATTTTAAAGTATTATTTAAAAATATTAAAGTAAACTATTAAAATGATTCTGAATTCGTATTTAGGATATTTTCATAATACGAAAAGTATAATTTCTATAATTCTTCTTCTTTCACTTTTCTTTTATTTTTACTTTCTAATTATTATTATACTTACTTACGATCTGCTTTCAAGTTGCAGTATGAAAATGAAATTATAAACTGAAAAAATCCACAGTTTTCTTATATATTATATGGAGAACGGACTTTATCAAATCTAATTGTCTGACGACATATTCCAAAATGCTATAAATTAAAGAAAGTAAGCACTGAAAAATAAGGTATTGCAATTCAATATATTATATTATTTATAGACTAGTTGGAAATTCAAAATCAATTTGAAAATATAAAATAGATTTTGAAATTTCCAGCTGAAATCAATTAATTGACTTGGAAATCCAAAATAGTATCATTTAGGAAATTCCAATCTATATTAGTTATTTGATTTCTATTTAATATTTGATTATTTTTTGTCTCAATATATAGAAGTTTCAATTATTTTCGTTTTTAAAAAGTTTCTTTGCTATCTGCGTCTTAGAAATATTTAAGGATACATAAACATGAACGACAGCACTGTGTCTATAAAACTACAGGATGTGAGAAATGTATATTAATGAGAAATTATGCAAGTGTATCAAAGTACTAGCATAAAAAACAAAGTAAAAACATACAAATTTCCTACTGAAAAAGTCAGACAATTGAAAGTAGTTTGATACAATTCCTGTATTCGTTTTAGACGTAAACAAGATTAACTTATTCTATATTAAGCTATTAGGTAATTTATCGTAAGTTGTAAACATAAATTAGAAAATGGATAATTGTCTAACTATTTTTTGATGTCTTTATTTCAGATTGGGAAAATCTTTGAAATAGTTCATTGAAATTGAAATTTATATAAACAAGTTAAAACAATAATTAAATCAATTTTAATACAATATATAGCTTATCTTAATAAATATCGTAAAAGCGACTAATTTGGACCATCTTATTGCTATTATTTGTGTCTGTACTATTAGTTTTCATAAGCTAAAATATTAAAACCATTCCATGAACTGCAACAATTCAATGTTTTATGCCATAGTTATCACATTAAAAGAAACTGAAAAGCTTCATTTTTCTCCATAGTGATAACTTGTTTCATTTTCGTTAAGGAAGGGTAATTCGGCCCTCAATAATAACGTATTATTCCACAAAATATATTTTAAAAATGTGAAAATGTAACTAAAGACATTTTGAGCATTCGAAAAGCTGTCTTCTGTTTTCATGTATTACACAGCACATGTCCATGTATATGTGTCATAGAATGAGATAATATAATTAATAAAAAACCATCACTGTGCGTATATAAGCAGCGAACATTCAACCAGTCGAATTGACTACCCGTGTATACTAATAAACATCTTCGTATAATTATAGATCGATATATATATACTTTAATTATTGCATAAAGTTGATATATCTATAATAAAAAACTAAGATGACCCGAATTATTGACACTCTTTAAAGGTACTTTCCTTTACATTTGAGAAGTTTTTTCAAGATCAAAATGCATTTGTCGAATATTTAGTTACATAATTATATACATCAGTAATTATAAATCAGGTAATCGTGTACCTATGCATACATCGTGTTGCAATATCCAAAAAATCGATAAATTGTAATATGATATTATGAAGGTCGTGAACTCAGCTCACCTATTCTAATGACTTATTAACACTGAAGTTGTGCATGATAGGTATTCTGAGGACATACGAAAATATTTTTATACTAATCCAGAAAAAATCCATATTTTTTGTAAAATAAATTATTTACCTTGCTTACAAAATTTTCATTGAACGAATTTAAATCAACGAATGAATTTAAAACAAAAGCTATTTAATTCACAAATGAAACGACTGGAGAATAATTTTGAACGTCTTTCATCCTTTTAAAGAGATTTTAATCATGATGTTTTCTTGATTATTTTGGTCTTACAAGGCAATTTATTTGCGCTTTATTTGAGTAAAAAAAAGATACGGCAAGAAATCAATTAAAAAAAATTTGTTAGATATACCATTGAAATCCATTCGACTATATAAAATGCATTTAACTGGCTACGCTCTTAGAATACATAATCAGAATAGACTCGAAGATTACAATCATGTATAGCGTAATATATGTCCATACTTTTAAAAAATGTAGGCTGTTCTGACAAAAATGTGCATTAAATCCAAAGAAAAACGTCATTTTCATATTATATGAATTCGCAAAAGGATGTGCACGTCTAGAGGAAATGGTGCAGCACGTGCAAATAATAATTGACATTTGTAAATAATTTTGTGTAATATTTATATTCTGGCTTTGATGTTTTGGTTTTTTCGTAAAAATTACACTAGACTATAAAATTACATAAAATTAGATCACTATGTGACTTTAATGTTTTGATAGAGTTGTTTATTTAGAGACTATTGAAAACTATTCATTTACTACCCTTATACATTATACTTAAATAAGAAATACAAAATAAATATTTATTATTTTGTTATCCTTATTTCTAAATAATATATGAAACGGGAAGTTGGGTTTTTTTCCTATAAACTTCACTGAACCAATTTTCTCTCTTCCTTGAATACTTAGATGTATCGAACTAGAATTGATTAATTCTTTTCTGACGTATGCTGAAATCTGTTTATCATGGAAAAATCCATTCCGCTATAAATAGAAATAGAAATATATTTAGATTTTTTGTTAAAAGGTGCGATTTTAGAATTACGGTAAAAGTGCATGTGCAAAAGTGTATGTATAACGTTATAAATTGATTTAATCCATCTACTTATTTTACATTAACTGGTTTAAAAGATGTAAATCGCTTAATGTGAGAACATTGAATGTGGTGCTCATTATAATCTCCGGAAATTGTATATTCGACCCCCTTCTCGATTATGTATGTAACATTCCACTGTATATGCTATTATATAAGAATATGTGACATAAATATGTATCTATATTTACTTAAATATTCCTGGACATTTTTATGTAATTAGATATAACGTTTATACAGTAAAATTAGGTTCATAATGTTTTAGATAAGAACAGTATAATATAAATAAACTTTTATTTAAAAGTCTATACAGCTGTAAACTTCAGAATTTATTGCGCACTATTTATAATATCAAAATATATTTTTAAATCCTTCTGTTATAATCACATGAAAAGAAAGACATAAACATATTTTTATCTACAAATGCAAGTCGCGTAATAACTATAAATTAACAAAAAAATGTATTTTTGGATATCATCATAGAGTTTTATTAGACAATATTAAAACCATAAATAGTATTACAATTTACTTTTATTGTATTCTTATTACGTTTTTATATTAAAATATCATTTTTTTTCTTTTTCTAGTTGACATTTAATGGAATTGGAAATCTTTAATCAAATTATTGATATTCACATAAGTATATATATATATACATTTAAGCAGTTTTACCCTGTTTTTATATGCAGCTTAGAATATTATTTAATTGATAAATTTATATAAAAATACAAGTGTATGAATTAGATGACTTCTAAATATATAAGTAGTCTTATAATGTCATTTTATTATATAACACAAGTATGTTACATTTAATTATTTATTAGAATTTTTGATGTCTGACTGGCAAGTTATCTGAAATTTTTCTTTATAAATATTTAACAAATAAAAAAATTAGATAAAGCTGTGTTAACAGAAATAAGCATTATTGGTATTAATTGTATTACAAATTGTAATGTTAATCAATTAATGAAATAATTAAACCAAATAATTGTTCAAAAAATTATAATCAAATTAATATGATTTCACATTTTTGTAATTTTAGAAATATTTGTAATTTGTAATTTACATAACATTGTATTTTTGGATATCTCTAGCCACTGAAAGATTGTTGACCTATTTCAAAACTGTTACAGTGCTTCCAGATTCTTCTAATGATTGAAGATCACACTACAAGAAGGTTGTTCGCCATCAGTTCAGTTCAATTCAGTTCAATTCACTTTAAAAAAGTTGTTTGTCAATTTAATTAATAAAAATATTAATGGAAATTAATTCATGGATTGCAATATTAATTCATTTAGTTCATTATATCCTCTAATCGATATAACGCAGACGTACGGAAAATAGCCTGTGAAACAAGTCGCCGGACTATTTTTCGTAAAAAGTCGAACATTACAAGAAAAAGATCGTATAGTATTTTTCAGGTTTTATACGTTATTTTACTTTAAATGAAATTGCCCTTTACGTTTTAGAATTTAAAAGTTATTTCCCGAATGTATTCGGAATATATATCCGAACTACTAGAAATGATTTAAAATGTTCAATCTATTATATACTAATTAAAAAATATAAATGAAGTTATTGACTTTTTCAATGCACTATCACCAATATATAAAACATTAATTTATTTGTTATCTTGTCCTAGAATTCTAATATTCAATTACATTTTATGAATATATCACAATCATAGAGTTAGGATACTTCTTACTGAATGATCACAATGTTGATTTCTAATATTCGAATTCTATTAAGAAATGCTTATTTATTTGAACTGTGTATTTGTTCATACATTTTAATAACAAATTATATTAGTGCGTTTTGATTATATAACGAAATTTAATAAATAAATAAATATCAAAATAAAACAATTATTCATATATATATTTCCAAAAAATATTTCAATTATCAATTCATGAGTTATTATATCATAATTGGTATCATAAAAAAGGTATATACATACTTTTTACATTATATTATGAGTATCATTATTATTTCATAAAATTTAGTCTAACAAGATTTCATTTTTTTATAAACTTGTTAATTTTTAAAATTATTTTCTTCACATTTGAGGTGAAATAAAGTATTTACTATAACTTTAAATGTTAAACTATTATAAATAGTTTTCTTGTATTGCGAGTAACCTTAGTTTTCAAAATCATAGTTATGAAACTATTGAGATAAAGGATCTGTATACAAAGCCTTGATTCTAAATTTTAAAAACCTTTGTTTTTGTAAAGGGCGACAACACTTGAAATGCATTTGTAATGTATTTGAGCACATTGAGGTTTTTGACTATTTTTGACAAAACTGAAAATTAATCTGATTATCTTCTGCTGTAGCTGGTGCTTTGTGAGGATTGCAGCTGTGATTTAGTTTTAACCCGCTCCTGCAGTTTGTTGCACATTCCACCCAGCCGTTTGAGCGCCTTTTCTCGTTCCTCCAAAGCATCACGTGCCTCGCGAACAAGACCACGTTGTTTGTCGCAATCATTGCACTGGTAGGCGGTCGACAACTTCTTCGGATTAGTCACCTCCCGTAACCGGGAGTGTAGCGATTCTGCTTCTTGTTGCGTTCGTTCCAGTTGTTTCGAAAGTTCCTGGATTTGTTGCTGACGTTCTTGAGACTGACCCTTTCATGAAAATTTAGAGTTCTTTTAAGCAGAAAAATTATATTTTTAATTGCATTTATTAAAATTATATAGAAATTAAATTACATAATATACCTAGAGAGAGTATACATCTAACTCTGAGACGATAATGCAAGTTAGCGGGTAGCTGAACACTCTGACATGCACCCGTATCTTTTTTTAGTGCATGTAAAATTACACGTTTTATGTTAATTTGAATCGTAGTAACTTTTAATTTATATATATACAGTTTATTAATATAACTGAATATTCATATAATTTTTGATAACTATAACAGGCAGGAACAAGTTGTTTTCTACAGATTTTAAAATAATTTTCAAAGGCAGAACAATGAAAATTTTTGACGTTTTCATCATCATTTTACTTGATCCATAATAAATACATCTGATACGATTTTCTTTATTTTATATATACCACAAAGCTTAAAACCATGTTTCTTTTTAACTGGTCGTAAAATGAAACTATAATTTAAAACTATAGAATAAAAGCTAAAAAAATAATAATTTTATGGTATACTTATATCCATAGTACAATCTATCAGTCACAATAATATAATTTTATTATTTAAAAGCTAATCATAATAAAGTACTTAATCATTTTTGTTTATGTTTCGTTTAATTGACAATAACTATTTATCTTAATCGTAAGTGTTCAAGGGGCGGCATAAAATGTAACTATTGTAATCAAATTAAAAATGATAAAATAATTCTAAAGGAAAGAAAAAGTACAATACCATATACTCACTTCAAAAGCTTCAGACAGCTGCAATTTCAGTCGATCAATTCGAACTCCACGCTCTTGAATAGCAGCGTCTTTTTCAATGATAATGTCCGTAATGGTCTGTTCATAAGTTTTGGTGATGTCTCTAACGTGAGCTTCGTGATTAGATTTAACCGATGCTATTTCCAACTCTTTTTCTGTCAAATATCCCCGAATTTCGTCCAAATCTTCACGAGTCTGTGTGTGGTTGACACATTCTTGTTCATAGAGTGGTCGATATCGATCAACTAAGGCTGTTAATTCAACACACCTGTACCATAAGAAAACATTGAACCATTCAATAATCGTTCATAAAATTAAGAAATGACGTGCTACCCAATCGTACTATAATGTAATAACTATATAATTTATTAAAATACGAATTGTTCCTGAATTATCATAAATTATAAATTTATTTGAATGAATGCAAAAACAATGTAACATTTAAGAAAATAAATTTACTAAATTGCCGACACTGCACTCACTATAGCGTTTATATACTTACAATACAATGATATAGTTAAACACAATTTTAAAGAGCATAAATTTAAAGATATACTTTTTTTAGTCCTCACCAAAAAGTAATAATGCAATTGTATTTATATATTGTTAAACACTTTAAAATTAAAGCAATAATTACTCTTATAAAAACAAAATTATGTTCATTAATGCCATGACAATGTTTCAAAGATAAAGTTTAATACAAAAGCTAAACTGTAAATTAGTAAAAAAATATATACGATATCAAATAATTTCAGTTTCAGAAACATAAAAGGCAACTATAAAAAAGTGTTTTCAAATTCGCATATCTATGCGGACAGAAGTGTAGATGTAGAATAAAAGATATTATTAAACTTATTCTCTTGGTAGTCTATAAGTACCTATTAAGGTTTCACAAACCTGTTACTCTATTTTTGGGATAGTTTGTAAGAAAAGTTGAAATATTCTGCCATTGTTGTTTTAATAGAGTTTTTTCCTTTGAATAGAAATATAAAATATATAAACCGGGAAATATAGCTCAAATAATATTTTAAAAATGAGAAAGTTTCTATGGAATTACATGAAATTTTAAATTAATAAAATAACTAAGATTACATAAATGAAATAAATTAAAAAGGACATTAAAATAAAATTATTTTGTTAGTTGTGGGTAATAATTTTATCACCTGAGATCACATATTTCAATCGGTATGAAATGGTTCTGCAATATATTATAAGCTTACATCCAATGTTAATTTATCACTCTCTAAAACAAATATTTAAGAATGATTACCTATTTAATTATATTTTGTTCTGATGGATTTCCAGATTTTTATACATATTACTATCTATAATCAAATTATCTACTAAATACTACTTATACTACCAATTTCTTAAAGGATTTGTTAATTATTTGTATTTTTATAAATTCCCAAATAAAATTCTCACTTGTTAATTAGCTCTTGTATTTGCTGTTCTTTAGAAGAAATGATGTTTCGAAGTTCCCTTGACTCCTCTTTGAGAGACTCCAACTCACTTTTAAACTGTGCTTCTTTGAGGTAAAACTCTCGGCGTAGTTGAGTTATGTCCCCTGGCAACGACTCTCCCGAATATAACTGTCGTGCAACACTTTTTCCAGTTTTGGACAGGAAACAACCCGATTTCTGAGCCTGAGTTGTCGTCGAGTAGGTTTTCTCACGAGTTTTAAGAGTGTAGGAGGTCTGAGTTTGCGCTGGTGGTAGGCTGATTGATTCTCCGGCGATACCAGGTAAGAATTTCTGCTGATAGTTTGGTTGGATCATGTGCATGAGGATCTTGTTCATCGAGGTTCGATTGGGGTGTTGCATGACGCTTAAGACACTCATAGAACTGGTTCAACAATATACAGAATCGAGTGTGTAACATCATAATTGTTCATAACTACTGGTTTCAATCCACTTCTCGATAGACTACCAGTTTGTTGACATAGTTGTCAAACTGAATACCCAATATATTTCTTCAAAGGTTTCCTCCATTCATTTAAATTATGAATCCAATGACATTCAGACAAAAGAAATTACAGTGTGATCGACAGTTTACGTCGGATATAATGTAGCGCGTGTTAAAGAGAGCCTTTTTTATAAGTTTATAAGTTGGTTAAGCTTTTATTGGTCAGTCTTATGCTATGGCATAGATTGCTAGGTTGCTCCTGACGACATATTAAGTAAATTATACCTAAACACCAGAAGCGGTGACTATATCGCTGAATAGATTGCTGATTATAGAGTTGACTCAGTTTTTGTTTGTGTTTCCACTTTGAGCGTAGCAGAAAATAATAATAAAAGTTGTGGAAGAGTTCAGTTGAACCTCATTGTACTCCAATGATTTGAAGCAACCATTTGTGTTTATTTTTAGCTCTAGATATTTATAAAGAGATGTCAAAATAAATCAGTTTAGAATTATTATGATACATACATTAAATATTTAAATCGATTAAAAGTATAAAACTTTACAAGAACTGCCCATAAAAATGTGATTAAGAAAAACTACTTAAATTGAATTAAGATATTATTCTTAATTTCATTGTATTTCTAAAAATGAAATTTTGTATATAATATCTAAAATAGTTTAACGTTTAATATGAGCTAATAAAACACAGAAAATATTTGTGTTTATTTACAGAATAATTAAAATTTTGTAGTTTACACAATTCATCTAATTTTGTACTTTAATATTGTAGAAGCCAACATAATTTGATCGCTGTTTTCCCGTACATTTTAGTGAGAATTTAATTAGATGCATAGCATACAAACTATTTTATACAGATTTGTAATAATCTTAAACAGAACGTTTGAATAAATTAAAATAGTTGATATAATTATATAGATAATTATAGAACTACAATACATGGGTATTTTATAGATTACTCATGTATATACATAAATATATGAAATCACATGAGCTATAAATGGACTGATCGTTTATAATTCCAATTAACACAATATTGAGTGGTGGTAAGGAATGAAACGTATTTACAAAAACAAAAATACCAACTTTTCAAACGAGATAATAACAATTATATAGCCACTCTTTAAGAGTAGATGGAAAATTAGGGTTTGTCAATTGCTGTGATTTAAGTGACGAATTCGAAGAAGTCAACAAAAACGTTACTCTATAGCTGGAATTCTCCTGTTCGACCGATTCGTCAAAAGAGGAGACTTCTTTTGAGGATTAAAAAACTGCTACTGCGGAAGAATCTGCGTTAATAATCTTTGTCGTTATATCCCATTCTGGGAAAGATCCGTTTGGTTATGGTTTTTCAGCCCGACTGATAGGCACGAAGATGGTGGGTTCGACCAAGAATTATGCTGTAACTCAGTTGTTTCAGTAAAAGGCCATTCTGACACGCCATATTGTGACATTTTAACCGATGTGTCACGATAATCAAGGTTTTGATTTCGGAGCGATTTGTAGCGTTTCTGAGCTCGTAGTTTTCCTTCTATTGACTTCATTCTTGACATAGAACCAAGGTCAGTCTTGATTGAGTGAATTGTTGTGTCATACTTTTTGAGTTGTGTTGTTTGAGTAGTTGAAGAAGTTGAAGTTTTGGGAATTAATTGAATTTCGTAAGACTCTCTATGTCTGAAAATTACAAAAGTAACATAATATAACTTTATGTTTAATTATGTTTAATTAATTACCCAAAATGAGTCAGAACGCGTAAATAGTCAATATACGCTTAGCCAGAATATATTGTCAATTTGCGCGCGTTATTATTCGTATTGATGGTTAAATTACATAATCACCCTAACCTTGTAAATATTTTATATTTTAAAATTTAAAAAATTAAGAGATTATTTTAAAATTTTTTTTAAAAATTGAATATAGTTATTTAATATAATCATGAGAAAAATTAAAGTTAAAAAATATTTTCGTTTGTTAAATAATGTATTTGCGTTTGAATACTCATATTTAAGATAATTTGTATAAAATCAGTAAAAAAGGAATGCCTTGTTTAAAACTTTCAAAGTATGCAATCATTTTGAAAATTATTAATTATATAAAATAATATATAAGTCATTGAATTCAATCAACATCATCAATTGATTAGTCCATCCAAACCATAGACATTACACTATAAAGTATATCATATAATGTCTATGATCCAAACAAGGTAAACAAAACGTTCTTTGATATCTGAGATTTTCGAAATAAAAAATATTTTAGATCAATCAATAATTTTCTAATATACGTCACCTACCAATAGAGCTGTAGATGTCTATTTATTTAAATGGGTATTCAATAATTCTGATCTACGTATACAGGTCTTCATTTTATTAAAGATAAATAGCATTTACAAAAAGTAAAAAGGGACAGCTAGAAAAGTAAACAAGAGAAAGTTTACAAAAAGAAGTACAATAACAATTAATAACAAAATAATAATAAAATTAAAAAGCCTTGTTAATTTACAAAAAAGTTTCCTTTAAAATAATATAGTTGTTTCTCTTAAAAAAACTTGCAAATAATGTAGCACATTTAACAATATTATTATTTATATATCATTTTGCAACACTAAAAAATGATTGAATTTTCAATATATATATATTTACAAAAGTGTTGTTGTATAAGCTTCCTACTTACGATAGAAAGTGGCACACACACACGAAACTCTGTATTGGGGAAATTCGATAGTTCAAAACCGATGTCACCGACAATTGTATCCAAACCCATCCTCCATTAGCTGCAAGAAATCGGAGATAGCCACTGGAGCACTGACCTTTTGAAATAACTATAGAAGTAAAATTTAATTAATATTATGCAAAAAAATTAGAAAAATTAACTATTAAATTTGAATCAGTTAAAGAATGAAAATGAACTTATCAATTTTTTTTAAAAAAAGTACGTTTTTGTGTAAACATATTAGAAATATTTCATAATGAATTTGTTGTCGACGAATACCGTTCTCGTAAGATGAATTTTGATTTCTTTTATCAGGAAATCAATCCGTCCGACGAGGACGGTATTCGTGAAGAAACACAATTCGTCGCCGACATACACAAATTTTGAAGTTAATCTAATTGAAAATGGCTTACATATTGTTTATTATGAAATTTTCTATAAACAAATAAACTACAAATAATACAAAAACTTGGATGTCAAAAAATAAATAGCCGTAATTCTATGTGTATATTTCAAATAACTTTTATGCATCTGTATAAATAAGTATATTGCTGAATAATTTGACGTAACCTGTCTGATGAACATATTTTAGGTTAATAATATCAGTTGGGTGAATAATACTGTAAAGCGATGTCCCTGTAATGTGAGAAGGCTCATGATCGGTGATTTCTTTCAATCTGAAATATAAAAAAAAACTGTTATGGTTATGTTAACAAAAACTAATCTATTAAATATTGATTGAAATATTTTCTTTGGATTAATATTGAAATAAAATTTTTATTTCTTTAGTGATTTTTCATTTTTATATATTTTTTTAAAACGAGTTGCTTTGTTTTTCTGTTTTGTTGAATAAATTGTATACAGGGCATTATTCGTTCTTACACAGAGTCAACATAACTGATTTTGAAGTCCGTCTCAAGTCGAACAACACAACTTCGGCTGTACAGTTTGATCTCTGTTGAAGCACTGGAGGGGAGCGGGTGTCCAACAGCCATTAGAGTTATCGTGTGGTCCTGGTTTGGGCTTGGGTGTTGTTTTATATATCCTTCACACATGATCAGCTATGGGTGAGAAATAAATTATAGTTTTTTTATAAATAAAACTTAATTCATCCTTACAATTTAATACAAGACTTATCGCTATTTAACTGTGGTTTTAAATTGGATTGTTAATTATTTAACTAATTTCAAAATCTAAAAATTAAATATTTACAAATGATTTTCGACGTAAATCCCCAAAGAGACTTCAAGTATAAATGTTATAGACAAAAGCACGGCGATACAAAGTTTAAAATGCTTTTAATAATTCACAGTAATTAAAATAAAATATTTTAAAATTTTTCAATTTATGACGCATAGAATAACTAACCTTATAATCATTGAAAGTTAGGCCAGCGTTTCGTTTTGCCAGAATACATTTTACCCGAAGAACAAAAGATATGGGAATTTCATCGTCTAAAAATTGAAATAATGCAATTACTTTCAGCATAAAGATTTGGTGATTTGAAAAAGAAATTCAAATGTGCGATAACAAAAAAGAAAAAATATACAAACAAAATGCAAAAAGCATACCCGAAACGGTGACGCTGAATAAGCGCCAGACTAAATAAGAGCGAGAAGATAATTCCTGAATAATAGAGAAGCATGAAACTGAATAAGAGAAATAATTCAATTCATAAATAAAAATCGCATTGTAAACATTCTAAGCCCATTATTAATCGCTATTGTTGTTGTAGATATCTTTTGGGGCCTATTTTTATTTTGCCTTGTCGGTTTTGATATCTTGACTACGG
This sequence comes from Vannuccia rotundouncinata, assembly GCA_034780395.1. Lineage (NCBI taxonomy): Eukaryota > Metazoa > Platyhelminthes > Proseriata > Coelogynoporidae > Vannuccia > Vannuccia rotundouncinata. The sequence continues at coordinate 8,815 of JAUZNC010013363.1, read as the reverse complement.
GCCTGCCCTGGGTTCAGCCATCCACTGCTGAGCGGATTAACTAAAACATTGGATCCAAGTTCTTGCGCTATAGGGAGGGCTTGAAACGAAAAGTCGCCAGTTTTAAATTAAATGTTTCTACTTAACATTGCATTTTACTTGAAATTTTACTTGAGATTGAGCATAAAACATAAAAACATCGTTTTAATCTTTTTCGTTCTCGCTTTTATTCAGTTTCATGCTACGCTCTTATTCAGTCTTTGTATATTGGAAAATTTAGATAGGAGATTTCGCTCTCATTCAGTCTCGCGTTTATTTAGGCAACACTCCCGAAAAATTTGTTTTATTTGTAAAATGACTAATATTTACGATAATAAAATTTAGGTTTAGTTAATTTTTTATTGATTCATGCTAGTGAATATGTTACTGAATAATCATCCTTAAATTAATTCTTATATTGTTATTTAAATATTATAAATATTACAAATATTTATTTTATGATACACTATTTAAGATATACATGATTCAAGAACATTAAAATAATAGTTGAACTATGTATCTGAATCTTTTTAAACATAATCATAAAATATGAAACAAAAAACAAACCATTTAAAATGCAATTTGAGGATTGGTTGAAAAACGGTTGATTCAAACGGGCAGGTTCACTCAGAAGAATTGAGAGCTCGTCATGATCTTCAGGATGAATGTATTCGTATATGCTATTGCCCGTGAGTTCCACCTGGAACACGAACCAAAATTGTTTTCATTTTATACACCAGTTAATATAAATATCTGCAATATAATTGATACAAGTATGATATTAGGAAAATTTGGTATAGGTTAGGTAACTTGAATTGTTAATTTTTTTCAGTTGAGATGATATCTTATAAGGATTGAATTTTAATTTAATTTAATTTTAATTCTTTTATTTTCCTTTTTCTTTTGAAGTTTTTTTTATCATTTTTAATGCATAAACATTGATTCTATTATAATATGATCATTGATGTTAAATTTATTGTTGTATATTTGGAGTTTACCTCCCATTTCTACCTGCGATAATCCAAGATGTACAGAGGCCGTTTCAGAAATGTACATTATCTTTCCATCATCCGTTAATATAAACACAAATCCTTCTAAGGTCTGAATTGTAGAAAATAACAAAATCACGTGATATTATTATTTTTAATTAAAATAATAACATTTGTGTTTTATTGTTAACTATTTATACACAAATTAGATAAAAAAATTGTACTAATTAATATGTAATACTTGAATATAATTTTTATAAATTCTACTCTTTATTGTTATTTATATTGTATACTATAAATAGATGCTTACTTGGAGAAAATAAGAACCTAAATCCCGTTCAATTGAGTTTGTTGTGTATGGATAACTTCTCCAAACATTTCCCAAACCTAAATTATTTAATATTCCCAATTAATAATAAAATAAAAAATTGTATCGGTTTAAAGACTTAAAATAATAAAAAAATATTTAACATGATTTTTTTTACAATTTTTGATTTAACATAGCAAATAAAGGACATTTATTTTTGAGCTTTTGGGCAAAAGAAATATTTTATACAATTAAAATAGGAATTTCATTACTTAGCAAACTTTACAAACCTTATTTTATTCCCGGTAATTTATATTAATCATTTCAACAAAATGTAACATTTCAACATGTAAATATCATTTCAACATGTAAATATCATTTCAACAGTAATCCATGTCAACAATACTTCTTCACTCTTTTTCAAACTATATACAGCCCACAAACAACTATTCGTATACCCTCTAGTATTGTTACCTTCGGGGAAAAGATAGCGCATTCGTAGATGCATGGTGGTTAGTCTAATCAAAGACGCCTTGTCTAGTTGGTTGGTGATGGCACCGGGAAGAGGTAACAACTTTGACAGCTCCAGAAACTCTCCGTTCTCTTTCTCCCGACGTGTTCTCGCGGCATTTTTTGATTTTTCTTTCATTACTATTTCGAAATATTTGTCTAAAGGAAATTTATTTATAATTATATAACTTCTAATTATAATAAATCAATAAATCTTTTAATTTTGATAATTATAATGAATGGCTTGAAACTCTTTTTAATCGACGATTCAATTTTAGAAATCAATTAAATTATTTAAAATAATTTTTTTTTCTAAAAATTCAAATATTTTTTCATAACTGGATCAGACATTTAATTTCCTCACTGACACATATTTATGTTAGTATGAAATATACGTATAGCTCAGTAAATAGTTTGTAAGAGATTATAATTATCAAGTTAGTAATATCAGGGGGTTAGTGTTTACTAATTCATTTAAAAAAAAATATGTGTACGTACTATAAATTTAAACTCGATTTTTATGAATTATAAGAGTTTTATCGTTACTAAATGATTTATTGGTAATAAATGATTTATTTTAAATAATCAAAACTTACCAGCACAACACTTACCTTCTAAAGTAAAAGAAGAATAACTTCAAAATAAAGGACGAGTTTCTTAAACTCGATGTAAGAAGTTTATTGACATATCTTAAAAGGAAAATAACAACCAAACGAACGACTGGTGAATATCACAGATTTAACTAACTATACTTAACTAAACCTTCCCCTTCATATTAACATTTCGGTATAATATAAAGAGGACTTGATATTACCATAATTATTAAGTGATTTAAAAGGATGTCTCATGGAATTGACTGCCTTTCGATATCAGTAAACACTTGACACCAAACAATCGTTGACAATGACCAGAAAAGCAAACAATCAAATGCTTGAAAAGCTTTTTATTTCAAACCTGGAGGAACAATTTTATTTATAAATTCAAAAAATCTAGAAATATTTCACATCAATGTCTCTATTACAAGGCATTTTGCTTCTCAATTAATTTATAATCTATATTTTAAATATCTATAGCTGGTTAGTCCCCCACTGCTTCCACCAAAATGTTGGCCTAGCGATAACTAACACTTAATTAATTATGATATTTGGAAATAAATAAAAATATAATTATAAAAGCAGTCTAAATAACCAATATAGTAGGTTGTAAATTGTCCATGAAAAAAAAATGTTGCCTCCATCTAATACCTCAAAAAAACGATGTGTGTGGGGTGACTAATCCTTCGAAAAGTTGCTTTCTATATTTCTGTTGCTATAGCCACAATTTAGATTTTGTTGAATATTGTAATTTATATTCAAACTCCCAATTCAACCACTAAATTAGAAAACTAATTTAATCTATAGATAAAATAACTATATTACATATATCCGAACAAATATTAAACATTGACATATGCATAATATTCTTTATAAATAATAATAAATATTTCTATCCATTTTAATTTATAGTTCATGATCATTTTCATTCCTTAAACAAGGAATCTTTATATTAAATATACGGAAAAATTGTTTAAACAAATTAGTTATATTTATCATAAAAGTAGTTGTTTTATACACTTTCGAACCATTTTTGGCCGAAATGAATCATAAACACAATCAACTTATAATTTAATTAAGGATAGCTAAAGAGTAAAATAAATATTGTTTAAAAAACAAAAATATCATAATGTATGTATTTAAATTTTTATAAAAGTAGTAACATATTAAACAATACATCTAAAATGTGAGTAATATGTAGAGGAAACTAATATTCAAAATGAAATACCATATATACCCAAAGTAGTAGCGAAGGTTTTTACTTATAGATCACTGCACTTCTTTAATCAGTTATCTACCACTAACAATAAACAGAATACAAAGATTGAAAGTATGTATAAAAAAAACAATATTCAAAAGTTCATTAATGGCGTCGATTGCTTATGTTGAAATTATGAGCCTTCTGAAAAAAGAAAAGAAAAGAAAATTAAAATACAACTCATAGAAAAATCTGTTCTGTTGTTTCCTTTTTATCTATTATTAATAAAATTATATTATTCAGGAATTTTAGAATATAAAAATCTTTGATTTCTTAAAGATTATCGTCTAGAAGTATTCCCTTTGTTATACAATGGTAGCCCTTCATCCCCACCAAAAACTGTTGAAACGCCATCTCAATGGTTTATCTTCTTTGGTGATGATATACTGGTATAACTTCAATGGTTAACTCACCTAATTATACCGTTACTTTTTTTGTAGTCTGAGGTATATATAATTAATAAGAACCATAAAAGATGCTATAACCAAATATTTTTTCTATAGCAAAGAAAGAAAATACTACTTAAAAATAACTTAGCGACTGTTATTGTAGATTCATTGACTTCCCCATATCGTCACAACGATCTATGCGGTGATTGGTTGCTGTCATATAAGAAGGTTTAACTCTGAATAATATATTAAACGAAACTATTTTTGAAGAACTTATAATTAAATAAAGCATAACACAAATTTTGTATATGTATCGGAAAGTGTAGAGAAGTCAAAATAAAAAAAAGCATAATTCAATAAATAGTTCTCCAAGACGGTCAGCACTAAAAGAAACAAAAAAATTCGTGAATAGTGAAAGCGAAATAAAAAAATAATAATTTTAGTTATAAATCTTGATCTTCTGTATGAGAAGTCTTTGTATTAAATAATCATGATTGTTCTTCAATGTCAACATACCTCAAATGAGTCGACAAAATGGTCGAATGTAGAAAGAACGTCTTCAGTAGAAGTTTGTTTTGCATTCTCACCAAAATATCGCAACATTTCAAGAACTTCGTGATTACTCTCCCTTTGAAGCACAATCAGGTTTTCCATGTGTGTTGAAGCAACTTGTAGGAATTGCTAAGAGTTTTTGTGCAACAGTTGTTAAAGAATAATATAGCTACTTGCATGACATTCAGTATTGAATGCTTTATTCAGACTCTCCTTAAACGGCCAATTTAGTTAGTTATGACAACAAACTAACCTTCAAATCTGGAGAATAATCGATTCACTGAAAAAATAAAAATTTATTGTAAAAGGATACAATCATTTGCTCTTGAAATCTATCATGAATGTCCGATCCGATGTCAATTGTACTCAGTCTCTCAACCATTATCTGGATATTCTAAAAATATAAAATCAAACGAAAAATTGAACCATTTAATATTGGGTTGTTTTCTATCTCTTACAATTATAAAGACAAATATGGAATTAATACTTATTTAATGTTAAAACGTCATTTCGCAGTTAATTGAAATGTGTTGTTATTTATCTATGTTAGAAAAAATTATTGAAAAATTATTTTTTTTACAACGATATCTAACTTGGAACAATGTAGATTTAAGTACATAATAAGTAGCAATGTATATATAACATACTAAAATACACTAAAGCTCTACCACCAAATTACCTTGTTTTTGAATTAATAATAATATTATGTTCTTTACAATTTCACAAGCTCCGGATAATCAACCTTTACCAATAAATATCTATGAGATTTAAACTAAACTACAACATGTTTCAATTGCTCTATGAAAGTAATTATGCAACAATAAATCAATTAAAATGTGATTAACAGAATAATATATCTATAATAATGTGGAAGATAAACTTCTATAATTAAACAGTACAACATGTTCTAATCGGCAGTATGTTTCTATTAAATTTTTCGAAACCCAGAAGACAAGTTATCCCTCCTTGTCACCAAAATATAGTTTGTTGTTATTTAATATAGAAACAAATTCATATAAATACTGTTTCTTAAATTTTAATAATATTTTAAACCGTCGTAATATTTTTTAAAGTGTTTCTTTTTTGTTTTTAAATTCTGATAAGAAAATATTGATCCAAAATTAATCTATTTTATCTTCTCTCTTATATCCTTTTTTGTATTTTCTGTTTGCAATATTAAAACAAATACCTAATCAAATAACTATAAAACAAATTATGATTTATTTAACATATTATAATGATTAACTGTCGTTTTAATCAATAAATATGTTTTATAAAAATATTCACTATTAAGATATATTATTACTATTTGACTGTACTTTTAAGAATTTAAATCATAAAATTAAAATTATTTCACAATTATCAAAAAAAGATTTCTTTATTAACTAATTTGCTTCAGAATTTTTTTCCAATTCTAATGAATAAAGGATGACAAGACTACAACATTTTCACAAAGATTATTAAAATCAAATAATGGGGATATTGTTGTCTACAAAAAATCTTGCACCTTTATAAAAATGATAAAACTAAACATTTTTAGAATTAATGTAAAATTTCCCCCCGTTTTTTCAACAAAAAAATATTTCATCTAAACATTTTAACATTTGGTACCCATGTATCTATGTCTTGACAGATTTGTGGGTATTTTAACTGAATCATTTCACGTATTGTAAAATATGTGTCCTGCAAATGAATTAAACATGGTACCGTTTAAATATCGATTAGACTGTTTAATTAGGTTACAAAAGTTTATCCATCTGATTATTTGTACAAAATGGAACTAAAATATTTATTTGAAAGCTAACAATTTCAACATTTCATTTTTCCAAAAAAAGTTTTATAATAAATTGAAAAAATATTTTAAATCTTTTGAATTATTATTAGCTTTGTTATTTATAGTATTACTATTTTTAATTAATTTTAATAAAAGAAAATGATATTAAAATTAATTAAGTTAATAAAAACAATAAAGTTTCTAATTTCATTGACTATAGTATATAGAAAAATCAATATATTTGAAAATAATCGTGGAAGCAAAAAAAACTTACATCAATCATTTTCTGAAGAGCGTCAATTTCTTCTTTAATGGCCTCATCCGATGCTACCAAAATTAGGATAAGCATGATTTAGAACCTTTCCCTCGATCAAATCGGAGTTAACAATTCGCATAGAAGACTTACCTTTCTTCTCAGCTGCAATTAAGATATTTTTATGCATTAATAATTAGTTGAATTTAAATATTCCTATAAATATTCCAACAATATACAGTTAAATGTCAGTAACAATATTTATAAGTATATGACTTTCTTAAATTGTTTGTTGCAAAATTCAACAGATAACACAACTGCAATATGGAATTTTCAACTGTTAATTCATTATTCAACCGACATTGACTCTAGAATAACAAGAATACATTGCTTCGTACTTCTAGCAGCACTTTTTATGGAAGGCAGATCTTCCCGGAGTGGAATAGCTTCTGGATAGCGATGAAAGACAGTTTCTGCAAGCACGTGGAGAAAGGTTGATTTACCGTCTGCAGTCCTTGTGTTTTCAAGCTGCATGGGAATGCAAATACACACTGTATCAATACAAAAAACAATTAATTCCACGAAAAATGTTAATTTTTAGTATAAATTAAACGTTAAAAATGTTAAATTTAACTAAATAATTTTTGAATATAATTTAAATTGTCCTTTTATAATTGGTACTTTATTCAAGGAAGAGATTCTGATTGCAGTCGCCTCTCCTATTCGGACATGACCTCGGTTAAGAAAGTTCCCCATAGCCAATATCAGCTCCAATATTCGGGACAATTTCTTGCTCGAACAGATCTCGCGACAGGCTCGTTTGACAGTGGTCAGGACACTTCGAAGGTCTTCTACTCGTTCGGAAAATCCCGACTTGAAAAGCATCGCCCGAAGACGCTGATCGTAGCCGGGAACTCGTGTCATCTTGAAGATGATTATAATATGTTAACTATTAATAAATAATGAATATTTTATTTATCGGAGAGCATTAAATCATTTTTAGGTATTTAAATAATTTAAGTCTGACGGTCGAGGATAGTAAACATATGTTGGCAGCAAACGTAACACTTTAATATCTGCGATTATTACAAAGATTATATAATGTCCTAGAATAAGAGGAAATTAATAATAACTTCAATATATATGATTAATGTCTAAATGGAAAAACAAATATTAATACAGTAATAAAAAATTACTATCCTTTGAAATACAAGAAAAAAGATTGCAATAGTTAATGCTGTAGACGTTATCTTTACAAAACCTGCCATTTAAAAATAATTTCGGTAAATTAATTGTTTACAAAATAAAACCTAAACGGGAGAATTTAATCTTCATTTTAAAATCAGCTTCTATGCTCTGATTACTTGTGAATTTTCACCTTAACTACGAGTTTATACAGTCACTTACTGTGTAACCATGGCGATCGGAAGGACTTAATGCATCGTAGCTTCCTGTATAATTGTTATATTTCTCCGTCTGCAGTGTAAGAAAATATAATTTATTACTATCGCCAATTCTATACTTATATCTAGGCTTGTAATTGTGGCATGAGTGTATTTGGAAATATATATGCGTGTAGTTCATCTATTTATGTGCATCAGATATCCAATTTTAACCATTATTTTGGCTTGCCACAGGAAGAATTTGCAGAAAATCTTAGCATTTCAGCATTATTTTCTAAATACGTTTGCCTACTATGGATTTATTAATGCAATTTATTGATTTAATTGTTTTAAAAAATGTATTGTTTTATTAAACTTTAATAAATGAGATTTTAATGAGTCTAAGTATTTTAAAAAATAACAATTCTTTTTATTAAAGTGAGAAATATTTTGTACTTTTATACGAATAAAATTGCATACTTAAGTTATATTTGTATAATATCATGATAATTATAACACACTAAAAGAAATACAATTAACTGACACATTATAGTATATACAGGTTTTATCAGCCATCAACGTCAAATTTCAGAATAATAGCGGCGATTGCATTTCAAAAGCGGCTTAAGCAACACAGTGCGGCGTAGTTAAATCAGTAATAGACACATGTAATTCAACAATACCAATTGAGAGATACCGTTTCAAAAGCGGCTAAAATCAGTTCATACTGTGATTTTTTCAGTTTCAAAAGAGACAAGTAATTTCAATTAAGGCGTTTACATTTCAAACA
>JAUZNC010013352.1:0-29257 GCA_034780395.1 Vannuccia rotundouncinata | reverse complement strand
AGTCAAAAATCAGGAAAATTAAAACTAATTTTATAATAATAATATCCTATTTTTTAAATTTTTCTGGGCAGGACCCCTGACACCCGCCAAGTTGGGGCCCCAAAATACCTCAAAATTATGCCAATAAATGCATTCTAAGGTCTAAAAACCCCAAAAATTTACCAAAAGGTGTATCCATCCCTGGCAAATTTAGAGTTTTTATCATTTTGTATAAATCAGAAAATGCATAAATCTGATGATATTTTTAGATTTTATGGATGTCCAGTTTAGCAGGAGTAAACTTTAATATATTAAAATGACAAAAATCTTTCCTGGTACATATTTAAAATAATTCTTAATAAATAATAAAATGTTATTGATCATTGACACTCTTTGAAACTAGTTATACATTTATTTTAGACATTATTTTACATTAAAATTTATTTATAATTTAAAATTACATAATTTATTACCTTTATAAGCTTTCAAAAAATTTATAAATTTTTATAATTATATATTTTTAAAATAAAATATGAAATAATAATATTTAAATTTGATTAGTAATTATAATATGACTTTTTTGTTATAATTATATAAATTCCTTATTATATACTATTTTTTTCTTTATATCTAAAAGTTCAGAAAGTAATATATTTATGAAAAAATTTTACACATTTTTTAATTAGTTTTAATCAAATGTTATGGCTACATTAATATATTTTATTAACTGTAAAAAATTTGAAAAAAGTGTTTTGCAGTAAAAAAATAATTTTGTAATGCATTTAGAAATGCTTTTTGACACTGAATTCCTACAGTTTATCATCCTTTTTTTATGCCTAAATCTTCTGATCATTACTCAAGTGTTTAAATTTGATTTACCATTATAACTGTTTGCAAAGTATATTGATCATGCCATAGTCTAAATCAATTAGTTCATTTTGTATAATTCTATAAGTTAATAAATGTTAATGTGTACCATAGAATCTTTCCATTACAATAGTATTTAATTGCATGATAATGTTCTGTAAAATGTTTCTGTATCCAAATATTTTTGATACCTGAAAAAATGAACACATTTAAAATGAAGACTTTAAAAACAGCAAAAATGACTGTCATAAATTTTTATTTTGTTTGAAGATAATTTATTAATAGGTTAATTAAAAAATATTTCTAGTTAAATAGAATTACCTTATAATAAATTTATGTGATTTTATGAATACTAAAAGTTTATTGAAATTTTCTTTATTTTTTAAAGTTAAAGTAAGCTAAATTTATGCTACATACAATTTTAAGCTCTAATATTCATACAGTTTTGTTCATTTACATTAATTAATTATTTATTTTGTACATGTAATATTTTTTATGAACTATTTTGTTTTGAATCATTAGTTCATAATTTCTGCATGAGTATAAACTCATCTAAATTAGCAAGGCTGAAATGTAAATTAGTATAAATAATATTTTTAATTCTTCCAAAGATATTGTATAACAAAAAGGATAATTTTTTCCTCTTTAAATACTTTTTATATTTGATGGTGTTCAAATTTATTGAACTTATCTGTTATTTAGTAAAGTGAAATGTTTACTAAATTCTCTGTTATTTTATTTTTATGTTCTCTAATTTAAAAATTTGTTACAGTTTTATAACTTAAATTTATTTCTTCAGAATGGAAGCTTGCAAGAAGTGCAAAGGAAAACATGGATCACCAGCCATAGTTATCAGATCTGATGATGGACCGATGTGCAGGTAGTCACATTTTTTTAAATATCATATCTTTAAGTTATTCTCTCTGAAAAATGTGCTTTCTATTTCAGTCATTGCTTCCTCCTGGCTTGCACTCACAAGTTTCGCTCTTCATTTGGGAAGAGTCAGCTTATTAGATATGGAGAAGTTGTTCTTGTTGGCTATTCAGGGGGGCCTTCATCAACTGCCATGCTGCATCTCATTACTCAGGTCCATATTGATCTCTATTGAATTGTGCTTTATAAAAAGATTCATAAATAGTTCATACATCAATGTAGCTTCCAAATATTGATATACATATTTATTTAAGATTTTCTGTGTTTTCCTAGAAATTTAAATTCCATTCAAGATTAAAAAGTGTATTTGTAGAAGTAATGTTGACACTTTTTCTACAAATGCTCCAAGCACATGACATACTTTGATTGTGGGCAAGTTCTGAGGTTGGAATGTTACATTTCAAATTTATCTCTTAAAACATTTGTTTTTCGTTTCATACATTTACTTTCAAATTCATCTTTGTATGGATATTAAAATAGTTTTCAATTTTTAATGTTTCTCATTATATTTTAACAACTTTGTATTATGCTAATGTTTAGATCTCCTGATTTAAGTTTTCTAAATCTTCAAATTATATTCCAGGGCTTAAGTCTTAACGAGCATAAGAAACTTCGTTTTCGACCTATCATAGTCCACATCGACGGTAACTATAGCAACACTCCACAGTTGAAGTATTTTATAGTTATTCTTATTTGTTGTCGAATATTTTTGATTCCAGAAAGTGAATTGAACGAAGCCTCCTCTCCACAGATTGCAGAAAATTGTGCTCTCAGCAAAATCGAAGATAATTTGAAATCCTCAGGATTTGAATATTTTATTGTCAATTTCAACGATGTAGGTATCCATTCATATCCATTCCCTGTCCAGTTTATTCCAACAACCAAAGGCACTTGTTTAGGCCCTCACTCAACTCCCCGAATCGGCTTTCACAAAGGACCAGCTTCTCCCGGCCTCCACCCCGCTCACTGCTCGTGAAAGCATGCTCTCCTCCCTTCGTGTCAGGATTTTGATTCACTTGGCAGGCCAACGTTCGTGTTCACGTCTGCTCCTGGCCGAATCCTGCTCTAGGCTTGCTGTCGGCCTCTTTTCGGGAATTGCTCAAGGTCGAGGGGATCAAGTATCCCAGCAAGTTGTACGTTGTTTTATAACCTTTTTAAAAGTGTTATTTCTTTACATTCGATCATTCCTCGCTTCCAGGCTTTCAGTGATAATCGTTGGGGCAACATATCTGTCGTACGTCCAATGCGGTAAGAGCAATCTTTGATGCCCGAAATCTTTTTCATTTGAGGTGGTTTTTGCGTCCAGTTATGTTGAATATTTTAATTGGTGTGATGAAATTTGTATCTGCAGAGAGTTATCAGCCAAAGAAATTGCTTTCTTTAATCGATTCAATGACCTTGACCCAGTTGTTTCGACCAATTGGGAGACAAAGAGTGACGTACGTGCAAGTATCGATCGATTGACGGAGGATTTTCTGGCCGGATTGCAAGCTAACTTTCCCTCAACAGTCTTCACTGTTTTCAGGTGATACATCTGTTTTTTGTACATTTAAAATATACATTTAACTGTTTCTAATAATTGTTTTTTTACTATTTCTTATTTTTGAAAACGTCTTTCTTTTACATTACTTAAAGTTATAATATTTGGTTAAATATTTTCTAAAATGTATTGTTGTTGTCTGTAGAACCGCTGAAAAGATAACCGGTGAATCGAGTCAGTCTTCAAGTACTAACAAATGCGCTCTCTGTCAGGTAACTTTATTATCTTTATTTATTAACTTCATTATCTATAAATTGACTACTCTAATGAAAATAAGAGTGTTATGTCACATACTGTTGATAAGTAGTGTATGCATTTATACTATGATTTAGAGCGTTATTACTGCTGAGAAAACAGATAGCGCTTGCGCTGAACGAGCCCTTGTTGAATCATATCGATTACTGGACCGAGAGCAACAGATAGCCTCCAATCTGTGCTATGCTTGTAATTTGATACGTCATGAAACGGTTAGTCTAATAATCATAGTATAATATTGAAAAGAAAATTGAAATAATTATCTTAAAGTAAATCTTTTGAAAAGATTTTTAAATAATTTATAAACAAATATTTATTTGTTGGTTGGTTGTAATATATTTCCTTTCTTTTTTTTGGAAACATTAACAACAAATATCCTATAAAATTTCTTTTATTATCATTGTATTTGTGAGTATTGAAACTTTTTTTAGTATTTTATTTTGCTTATACCAACAATTGCTCTTTTGCAGGTCCATCCCGAATATTTAAACAAGTTTTGTGACAATCATTGATGCTGAATGTATTTTTTCATCCTTTATTACTATGTACATAAGAATTCACATCTTTTATTAAATATACGTTTATCAATTATTTTATTCAATACGGTCTTTGTTATTTTTATCAAAAAAGCTAATCCGTTTGATTTTATATTTAAAAATTAATGTTTAATATTTAAATAATACCAAGAAATAAAAATTCGTTTATCAGTAAATTACCAAACGAATAAAAACATAATATCTATTTTAAATTAATCTTTTTACTGATGATTTTTTGTACTTGGAGAAAGTCTTTGTCAAAGGAGTTATTTAAATTTGTAAATATTACGTCACAAGAAAGTAATCAGAATTATTGTAATGCTTAAGAAATATTTGTTTTCATTAATATCGAAAAATGATAATAAAATTTGGTGTTACAATTTATTTGCGGAGCAAGTTGTTTACTAGTTGAATGGAATATTGAGAAAACTTTTTTGGTAAAGAAGGATGTCTATCCTGAAGGAATATGGACGGTAACAACATCATCGAAAACATACGATATTTGGCTGATTTCAATAATCTCCCTCGTACACAAATCTTGGACCTCTTTATGACTTGCCCTCCAGTCAGACAAATCTTGTGTTACAATCGACTCCATCACCAACTAGCCCTCTAACCGGATAAAATTGTCAAGATTGGAAATCATGTATTCTAGTTTTTGTGGGATATTCTCTCCCATATAAGTATACATATAGACATATATAGTGAAAAACCAACGAAAATCATATCTACAAAAATAACGTGTTGACTTGCCCACAAATTATTCCGTGGGAGATTGTCTTTCCTAATCCAATTGATAACCCCTCGCTGAGTTGGGAGGTGTCCCTATATACTCGTGTCACCAAACAACATATTGAAGTCCTCAGACTTAACTCGTGTCAGGATTTCTCTGAATCAAGTTTCTGGACACATCCACCAACTTCTGTCGCGTTAGAAATGGATTTAGAGACGGGACATCATCATTATCTTGGATTAGAAGGGTGTCTTTAACGCCCTCTTTTCCTAATCCAGGGTCACAGTAGTAGAAAAGAAATACTTTCTATATACACAACAAAACCGAGATAAGAAATTATAATGTAATCAAGCGTTGCTATGTAGCGATATACATGATAATGAGGAAACTCCTTTCTTAATATATTTATGTATTATATTTGATTTTGGTGATGCGAGAGGAAAGGAAGGGGAGGTTGTATACGTACGTCGCATATGCTATTTTCGCATCACTTCCAATTCAACAAGATTGACTTAAATCCAGCGCGATAATGTGTAATAGACGCACAGTTATACTTACACTAAATCTGCGAAATATGCTCAAAGAAGAAGAATTAAAAATAAAGGAAGACGCAGAGAGACGAAAAAATCAAATCTCCACTTCGAGAGCAAAAGACGCAAATTACCTGCCGCTCTAAGACACGGGCGGTTTGGCAGCACATCTGTTGGGATTCGAAGGAGTCGTGGTGGGATGCCAACATCTAGCTAGACTGTCAAAAATCGTGAGAGGGGTGACAAACGAGCCTCATTGGTAATCACCCACAATGGAATGAGAACATTATCTGCCGCCATGACGCTGGAGAGGTGGCGGTATGTTAACCCAACCGAACTGAAGAAGAGGCGGGAAAGATTTCAACTATGGAGCATGTACACCTTCTAGGTGTGACATTTGGGAGAACACGGGTATTTTCTTTCGTATGATTTGGAGTGTTTCGGCGAAAGAAAAATTAATTGGCAATTCACTGAGGCGGTTGTTAACTACTGTGTTACCTCCCACTTATGGAAATCAGGCGTGCTAGGGGGCGCAATTGAGGAGCACACTGTCCTTATTAGTTTGAGGAGTAAATAATGTATTATAAATGCTTGACTTGTCCTTGGATTGGTACAATTGTTCAGATGAAGTACCACCAGTGTCGCCTTACTTATATAGAGGTGTACGCCGATAAATAAAAATATAGTTACAAAATGCATCGCACATATATATGCTAATCTCTATGACACTCTCACATGGCATGATATATTTGTTTTTCTAGAAGATATTATAAAATTCTAATTTTTTCTCAAACAATGTTGTTTTGTCTGATCATTCCAAAACACGGAATTATTTGAAAATATAAAAATATTTATTAAGAGAAAAGAACCAGAATTTAGTGTTTTTTGTTTTTTGTTTAATGTTTTTTTTAAATTTCGTATTACATTCTACATTTTTACTGAACAAAATCAAATATTTCATTTTGTTATTGTTTACTGAATGCTTATTTAAAAAAAATTAAAATAATTTTATTTAATATTTATAATGATAATATATGACTATGTATATATAAATTAATTAGGACAAAAATAAAGTGAAATATATATTGTGAAAAATATTTTATATATATAAGTCTGAATTTGTTAAAATACTAATTTTTATGACTATAAAATCTTTCTCAAATAATATTAAAAAAAAATACTACTCCGAAAATTGAAATTATTGAACCAATTCTTCTAACTAAATTTATACTGATATCCATTTTAATATGTTATACAATTCAGGTTTTATCTGCGTCAAATATTTCTTGTTGCAGATTTAAAGTAGAAAAATAAAAATTGTATATAAAAATTTTATTCGATTTTCTTTATATATAATATTATGGTTAAAACATTTTCATCAAAACAAACATCATATATAATATTGTGATTTTTATAATTATGTACAGAAAATGTTTTAACCATATTATATGTAAAGAAAAATTTATATATATAAAAAGAAAATCGCACAAAAAATATGTAACAATTTTCACACTATATCTATAGTTTCATATCACACCAAGAAAGTTGAATTTTAAATTTAGGAGTGCGAAAATTATTCCACACCTTCTACGTGTTGTTTTCTCCACCAATTTTCGGTGTAAAATGGATTTACACCAACAAATTAAATTATAAACAAACATCTAACGATGGCTATTTATTGAGTATATATTTATTTAGCATTTATGATTAATTTTATAAATGAAGGTTATATACAATAAAAAATAACGTATCATAATATAGAGTAGGTATTATATATTGTTTAAATAAATTCATAAAATAAAATTTTTAAACATAAAAGTTATCGTTGATCATTTATTCTTATTTTGGTCAGCGAATATATACAATAATTAAGTGAATAGTATTTAATATTTTGATGATTAAATTGGTATTATTAATTAATCAAATTAAAACCACTAAAATGATATGATACGTATAAGTAACAAACTTGTATCAATTCATTAATTTTTTATCACAATTTTTTTGTTTTTACATGTAATTAATTTAATTTTTTTAAATATTATAAATATCATTGAGGTATAAAAAAACGATTTATAAATAAGATTTTTACATAATTTATTTGAATTTATAAAAATAAATATATTTAGAGCAAACCAAACATCAGAATCAATGATAAGCTATCGTCTTGGAAATATATGTGATTATTTATAAATATAAATATTTTTTTGAAAAAGTGCTATATATATATATAGGTTGATGAGTTAGTTATTCATTAAATGTTTTGTTATTTTTTGGATATAATGAAAATCACTATATTTATTACAACAGTAAGAACTGTTTGAAATTATATAT
Organism: Vannuccia rotundouncinata; assembly: GCA_034780395.1. Taxonomy (NCBI): domain Eukaryota; kingdom Metazoa; phylum Platyhelminthes; order Proseriata; family Coelogynoporidae; genus Vannuccia; species Vannuccia rotundouncinata. The sequence continues at coordinate 21,553 of JAUZNC010013352.1, read as the reverse complement.
ATATTATTAGCAATATAAAATGTGAAGAAAATATTGAAATATATTCATAATCATTTTGTTTAAATTGTCAATAAAAAATCTTTTTGTGCAATATTTCGACATTACTCATCAACCAATAAATATTTGCACTTTTTCAAAAAGAATATTTATATTTATAAATGCAATTAATAAATCTGTTGACAGCTATAATATAAGGACAATTTTTTTCTCCAAATCTCTAATATAGATACCCTTACCGTAAGTGATTCACAAAACAGTATTTAAAAAGGTGTTTCCTTTTTGTAAATATATAGACACTTCATATTGTACTGTACCATGTTTTATTTACAGATAAGTGCGCCCAGTTCCTACTTACAAGTTGGGGGTTTTGCTATTAAAAGTCCTCCATAACATTCAAGTGGAGAGAATACGTTAAAATCATTAATAATATATATGAAGTTTAGGGCACTACTTATCGCAGACAATTTGCAAAGTTAAATGTCCTGGCGCAAATACAGGAGTGATTGCGCGTACGTTATGAAGCTTTTATTTAGGTAGTTGCGTTCTCGTGTGCAAACTTTTTACTATCTCATTATGTAGTTGTGAGGGCGTCTGTGTATACATCACAGTAAATTGCCCATGGTGGGATAAATAGCGCCCCAGAGGGCACTGTTCAACTGTGTAAAATAGGACCAAAGGGGTTTCCAGGAGGCAGGTTGGAAAAACGTGCCACATACATAGACGCGCATCGTAATCCGACGTGTATACACAAGAACCTTATCGCTCGTTTAAGAAAAGGTAGCATACTTTTGTTGCATACAAGTGGCTTCAGGAAGCGTCATTTTTTGACATCAGAAAATGTAATTATATTTTCAGATGGATATATAGGTATTATAAATATATCTCGGATATTAAACCATTTTGTAATATTTCGGCTATAAATTGTATGACCTCCTGTGCATTACAGATAAAAACTCCATAAATTTATTGTAAATTACAGTAAAACATTAGGAATACATAATTTATATGTTAATGTTTACATAATAGAATTATGTTTATACTTCCTAAAACAGTCTAACAAATTAACTCGTCTAATTGATTATGATCAGTTTACCTACTAACAAAAAGCTGATACCCGCTATAATATAATTCGATAATATATACAATATTTATGCCAGATTTTTAATGAGATTCAGTTTTGAAGATAGTTTTATCATTTATGTCATTTTTGTATTGAACTTATTTGGGAAAACTCTATAAATATCTGTAATTATCCACATTTATTTGGGTTAATTAAACATATTTTGACTTTATTTTGATGTCATATTTATACTGTTTAGTTAAATTTACAAAATTTGGCATTTAATTTATTTCTTCCATATATTCTTATTTAAATTAAATACACGATATTTTTTATTATAAAAAAATGTTTCTCTGAAGGTATACTTCATTGTATTAAATAAATTTTAAATTTCTATAAAAATACTAGATACGAATAAAAAATAATAAGAATCTATAATATAACGTGGATATTATATGCATAATTTACACAATAACTATACTAAATAATTATGTCATATCTATACTGTTACTGCATGCGGTTGTAACTCTGAGAAAATGAAGTCTCTCTGAAGAGTACCTATATTAATATAACCTTGGATTTATGAGCATGACGATATAATATTAGTTATAGACCTCAAAAACTCCCATTCAGTTCAATTTATTATATAGATAACTTTTAACATATCACACATAAATCTATATTTCAAAAAGATTTAAGTTAAAATACTAAAAATATACTTTTATGAAAATCCTATGTTATAAAAATGTATTTTTTGATATGAAAAAAATAATTTGGTTGGAACAAATTAACAAAAATTATAATAAAATAAAAGAGTACCATTTTAAAAAGTTTGGAGATATTTTATTTCCAATTTTTACATTTTAAAGAATTAATATATATACTCTCGTCGCATTAAGATTTTTTATAACTTTTAATATTATAAATATTTAGAGGAACGGACACATGTTCAATGGTTATTGTTTGGAATATGTCAGAATTTTTCCAAAATATTATCAATGTACATTCATGATTTGTATTTTCCAAAGTACAATTATGTCACAAATTCAAATTAATCAATAATAATCTGTTTTTTATAGATTTTGATTGATCTATCCAAATAACTATAGGTAGTATATTTTTAGAACATTATTATTATTTTTTACAAGCCTCTTCCCAGTAGTATAACAACATTTAGTTACTATTGTTGATATATAAAAATAATTATATAGGAACCGAAATATATTTCGAATAATTGTAAAAGTAATAAATTTACTAAATATAATCATAATCATACTTTTAATACTTATTATTTTAATTATACAATTATTCTATATTATTAAATTTTATTTTATTTAAATTAATATCTTTATTTTGTCGTTAATATTTGTGTTTTATGCTTTAAAATTGTCATAAATTATTTACTGAACAATAATTTAAAACGTTTTGAAAAAATAATATCGAAAAATAGAAACTGCCAAAAGAAAAATAATTTTATCTATATTTACAATTTACATTTTTTAAAAAGTTCGTTTTTAACCAAAATATACGTCAGTTTATTATTTATGTTACACAAAAATTATTCCATGCTTTCGTTTCAATTTTTAAAAAAATAAATAAAACATTCTTCAATTTGCAAAACACTCACCATTGAAACCAGCACTATAACACTAAGAGGGACATATTTCTTTCTTCTGTGTAATAGTGCTGAGGTGTGATGGTGTTTCTTCGAGATGTGGAACTTTATTTTTCTAAAGATGACTGAATCTGCTTCACATCATCAAACTTTTATAAATATGACAATGCCTCATAATTCCAAACTGCCGATTTCACCAAAGACTACTTTCAACAAACATAAACATGTCCCATACTCATGAGACATAAAATGTGCGACAGATTTTTGTTCTCCAAACTGGAATCAATTTGAAATCGTCTTGGGGATCTCAAAGCCTTTTACACCAAAATCTACCAAAATTTACTGTTGCTATGATGATCAAGAAATTTCCCAAAATTTGCCAAGATTTCCGTTTGATTATTGATGAATGCTATAATTTGAAATAGACGTTTTTTGAGTGATTATGACTATAATATTAATTAATATTTATCTGTATCTATTGTATCTATTTATAATTCTTTTACTAATAATATTATAATAATAATTAAATAATTAATATAAATAAGTTTTGGTAAAGAACGAATTTACTTCAGGAACACACTGTACACATAATATCAAAAATTTCTTATTTAAAAATATATTTGCGTGGGTAAGATTAATTTACAGTATTATTTATAATTTGAAATCAATAATTGTATTTATTTTACAGGGATTTTTTTTATAGTTAATCTTATTTTTAATAACGGTCATAATTCTGATCATACAAGAGTACATTTAATTATAATTTATATTTTCTGCATATTCACAGGATTTCAAAATAAATAATAAATTGGTTTAAATAGGTGGTCATTTTAATGAAAGGAAAGACAACAACATACATAGGTGGGTAATTACTGACGATACTTATGTACAGTCGTTTTATATAAGCCAAAAAAAGATTTTTACAGACACATAATTTTCATACAATATAGAATACTCGCTGCATAAACAATTTTAATATATAATAGTGATATATACATAATTATTGGGCGCTTCAACATTTGCTCATGAGGATAAATTTGTTGACAATAAATAATGGTATTGATATGAGATCAAATTAGTTTTGTGTTATATAAAGAAGTAAATACAATGCGTGTTTTGGAAAAGAAGTCAAATCGATACAGCGTCATAAAGGTATAGTAACTACTGAGATCACATTATAATGCACGCGTCACCCATCCTGTGCCTCTAATTATTGAGAAAATGATCACGATTAATTGACATATAAATAAAATATTTAATTACATGTATACACATATAACAAACTTGATAGCATACATTATACTGAACAATCTTTCATATCTTATGCGATATGAGACTTTGTACGACTTTTGCACAGCTATCTCAAGTTCCAATAAATTGATATTTATTAATAATTCTGGTAAATGTGCAAGTAAAGTGAAAGACAGAAAATAATGGTGTAATAGTTGTATCGTGTTCCACTTTATCAAGATTAGTTTGTAGGAATTTGTTCATGGAATAGACATCAAAGTGGGTCAAATAATTTACAAATATTTGTAAGTGCAAATAATTATCTTTGTGAAACACGCCGGTGAGTTAGTTTTGATCAGAGCAGATTTTCAGAACCTTGATACTGTTTTAGAAATGTACAGAGATAAATGTTTCCGAGTTCAGTTGTTCTTGTTGCCCCCGAAGTCTTCTTCAGTGTTGGTCGGCGAGGTCGAGTGCGTCAAGCGAGACACTGCAACTGCATCAGCGGTTGGGGACCCAGATCGCCCGGAGGAATCACTCTTCCGGGGCTGACTCGGTCTCATGTACGGGTGATGGTGGTGTAGATGACCAGCCGCGCTTCTTCGTTGACCTTGAGACATCAAGGCTTCGAATGCTCCCCCTTTGTGTCGGCTCCAGAGGCTGTGCGTGTTGGCCGTCTCATTGGCCGTCTTGAGGAAGTCCTCTGGCCCATGCGATCGCTTCTGAATCCGGACGATGCACTGATCGCCAACCTGGAGGGCTCGACGTGAAAGTCGGTAGAGGTCAAATGATCGTTCCGGATCGCAGGAGGCCCAGCCGTGATCCAATACGAAGAAGGGATGAGTCATGTTCGTCTCATGCATCACCTGTAAATATGTCAGAAGAAATATGGTGAACTGTGTTTATGAATTATTTTTATTTGTGACCAAATACTAAAAGGTTTTGTTAACAATTCTATTCATCAGATTTTCAATCTTTATATATCAGAAATCGTTAATATTTTGACTTTTTTTTATAGTTATACATTTTGTAATTAATTTTAAATAGTAAGGTTTATTTAAGGTATTATATTTTGTGTTTCAACCATAAACAATTTTTATTAAAACTTATATAAAACCGTTTTATAAAAGTCATAATAAAAATTGTTTCGTAAAACAATTCTTTAAATTATTTTCATTCAATTTAGAAAATGAAACTATATTGCAATAATTATAATATATAGACAATTTAAACAACAATAAAACAGTTATATTACACGTAACCATTTTGGAAGGCATTATATACTATCGTTTCAGTATTATATATTATTTGTTAATACACTAACAAAACAATGAAAATCTTTTTTTTATTTGTCCGATATGCGAATTTCTAAATATAATATTTAATTATATAATGACACAATTATAATTGTAATAATTTTCTTTTTATATAATTCTACAACATTCACTGATTCAACTGATTTTTTTTATATAACTCTAAAACTGTATCTATCGTAAATTCCATGATGTAATCATTTATTACTTTATTTATCAAATTAATGTAAACATTTTGGGATGGGAGGTTAAATATATTCAGTATTTTAGCCGGGTATTCTATCACACATTAATATTTGCAACGGTAACCAAGGTCCAATTTTATACACATCCTTATACATATATTATCACAATCTTTGACTGAATTATGATAACTTTTAAAAGAGTAAATAAAGGTAAAAAATCAAAATTATCTTCCAAAATACTTCAAGAAGTAAACCTTGATTGGCAGTCGGACTGCATGGTGAGCTTAATTTACATTTCCAAGACCTTGTAAATGGCTTTCAAAGTTTTAAATAAACAACCTACTTGAAGTACTACCTATATTCGAATCGTTATAAAAAATCGTTCAAAATGAATTTTAAAAATGATCAATAAATATACTATTTGGCATAGAGTTTATTAGTTTAAAATCACACATTAACAGTTCGTATAAATTAAAGTAAAAGTTTTATATATAGGACATAGTTTATATTAACATGTGAGTATACTATTATTATATAAGTAGGATTTTTCATCATTATATTTGACCTGATTGGCAAAAACCAAATTTTGCTAATTGATATCATTCCTCAACACAATTACACGATATGTCTGGAAACAATACGAGATTTCCACCTTCTTTAATAACCTCAGCGCAAGGCAGTGCACCCTCTGGGCAAAGAACATGAGCTCAATGGCGGCAAAGTCTCTTTGAATTGAGAAGAATCGGAGAAAAGCTGAGACGACACTTTGTGCTCTGATTGAATTAAAACAACACCATTTTGTGGCGAACGACCCCGGGCTTAAGGACCAACCTACTGCTCTGCCAAATCCACTTACTCAAAAGTCTCTTAGATAAACCAATTAATGGCTTCTAAGCTGAGGATAATTTGGCCCTCTGTCAATAGAGGCGCACACACGAATCAGGAAGTAACCGATTATTTGATATAGTCGATGGCAAGGAGTGGAATGAAAGATTTTCGCCTCGGGTTAGTCGCCTTTGCTTCCCCTTTATGACATTGGATTAATCTTCAGTGTAGAGAGCAAGATCTTATAGTGTTTTCATGCCACCTGACGTTTGACAGGCCATCGTGTGATGACAGTATGTTGCTCTATTTTCAAATCTTGGATCCCTATCTTTTCGTTATTTTTTCTACCATCTTATAATACTTATAGGAATATAAGGAAACTATATAAGAAAAACTTATTGGCATAATAGTTAAATTTGTCTGATTTAAAATAAATTCTAAATTATCGTGATTCTAAGCGAAAAAATCTTATTTTGTATAAAAGCCTGATTTAAATTTGTAATTGTGAGACAATATAAAAATGAAAAACGAACTTTTTACGTGATGATTAAATATTTATAAAATAAAAATAATTATTTTTGTGTAATAAAAAATTATTAATTTTTTATATTTAATTTTTTTTAAGTTAAAAGTTTCTCAAATCATAAAATTCTGAATTAATTCTCACCTGTTTTCGGTCCTTGCCCACCGAGAATTCGATTGTGGCCCTGTCTTCTGCGTGATTCTTCTCGATTCTGTGGACAGTGCAGACCTCGACCCGCTGGTCAGGGTGGCGTTCGACACTTTGAATAAAGTCTGAAGATTGAAGATTCTCCACCTCACGAAGTTGCCCGCTAGCGAGGTGAATCAGTGTGCCCTGATCATCCAATTGTAAATAATAAAACACAATTATTAAGTTGGACTGTTATGTAAATGCGACAAAATGTATCCAGAAAATCGTTTTCTTACCTTTGTAAAAGACTGTTGGGCAGTTTGCGAGTTACGAAATCGATTATGCTCGTATACTTTGAATGCAGTCGAGCCTGGGCCCATTTGGGAGGCCAGGCCTGACCGGAGTAATGATGTTGCTGTTGTTGGGTTCATGATTGGTGAGATCTTGGACTGGCCTGAGGAAGCCGTGTGTGTTTGGGCGTGGAGATCAAGAGGAGGAACCCGACCTAGGAGAGGGTGGTCGTTGAGGCCGACCGATGGTCGTTGAAAGGGCGGCGACAGAGGCAGACCATACGGCTGATAGGGGAAGTTCGTGGACGGTCTGGGCGGCTTCATGAAGGCACTGACCGCCGCAGCGTTGAGTATGGGGAAGTTAGGAGGATAGGGGTAGAAGTGGGAGAAGTGAGGCATGGCGGGTCCTGCCGGAGATTGGGCTGGTCCTCCTGTGAAGAAAGGAGAGATTGGCCCGGCCCGCGGATGTGGCTGAAGGGTAGACCCAGGGAAGGTCACGGAGTGCATCATTGGGTTTGGGAGCCAAGGCAACGAGGAAGAGTCTGTCGGAGAGGCAACCCGTGGTGCAAAAAGGGCCGAATGTGTCGAGATAATTGGGTTACCAGACTGTTGGATGGGATTAGAAGCGACAATCATTCGAGCATAGTGTTCTTCTTGAATGTTGAACGGTCCTGTAGTCTGCGGTGGTGATTGTGGGGACGGCTGTTCTGCTGTTGGACTCGTTGGATTGTCAAGACCGGACTCGCACGATGAAGAAGATAAGTGCTGTTTGCTACTCAAACCTGAATATTGAAGAATGGAAAGTTAGAAATTTTATTTAGATTATTAAAATTAACTCTCAAATATTTCTACCTTTATTTCAGCAGTAAAGTTAAAATATGCGAAGCGTATTTAGCCTTAAGATGTCACTTTTTAGCAAATTGTGGTTTCCGACAAATCGCGCAAGCTATAAAATGAAACTCGACAAAATTTCCAGAGTTATTAGAAGCGCGATATCTCTGGCATGGCAGCCAATCCTGGAGAATTTGTTGAATAGATAAGATCGAAAGTGTAACCTGATTGGATGAACGTACAACATTTTTGACGAAATCTAATTTTCTAATGTTAGCAATGATAGAGTAAAGACATACTTGTATTCACTTAATATGGAATAAATCAAAATTTAAAATGACGACATAGTCTAAAATATATTATAGTTTATATTATTATATTACAGCTTTTTTAATGAATTATAAACTTATTTATTTGATAATTACTTATACTTATTGATAAAAAGCTGGCTTGTAAACCAATTTACAAAATTAGATGTCATAAATTGATAAATAATGATAATTTTTGATCAATAAAAAATTATTCAATAAATCGATATTCGAGGTTATAGAACAACTCGCTTAGAGCAGGGTCAGTATTGACTCTTTGTTCAATATACATTTTATAAAAAATTAAATCTGAGTATTTTTCTGATAAAAATTTCCTCATTGTATATATAATAAAGCTATTGTTAACATTACTGGTAACATTGTCTATATAGACATTATAGAAAATGTTCACAACGAAAAATTTGGACTTAAGCTTTTGTATCTAAATTTAAGAAGTAACACTTATAATTGTAAAGGTCATGCAGAAATTCCTCGTATACCAAAAAATACTATGGATCTAATAAGGACCTAAATGATCTTATATAGAACCTATAAAATCTTTATTCACCTGGAGAAAACAATCCTTTTTATAATTCCTAAAGGGGTATTAATGGTCCTATATAGTGTGATTTCCTGAAGATTTTTACCTAGAGATTTGGATTTCTGTAAGGGTCTTTTCTTCAGAATAATTTTTCTAAATTAAAATAAAAGTTTAATTAGTTGTATATAATAAAATTTATATTCTTAAAAATACTTAATGTCTAAAATTATCTAAATGATTCTAATTTGCGAACTGTAAGAGTTAAACTGAATTTGTTAATGTCAAGAAGGAAGTTGAGAGTATTCATCTTCATTCTCCTTTATCTGCACCGCAAGTGTAAGATAAACTTCTCCAATAAAAACATATTTCCTTACGAGTAACTATATTGAATCTTACATAAAGTTAAAGACCCTCTCTCCCTTCATAAAATACTTCTAAAATATATATAATTGAGAACATGAGAATATACTGGAAAACTCAAAGGAGGCGGGGAAACTTCTCTTTTTTTCTCTTTATCTCTATCTCTCTTCGTTGTTCATGCTGGACGATCAAGTTTCAGGCAAGGCAAAGATCAGTGGAACAACTCCCCACGGTTGATCAAAGTGGGGAATTGAGAGGTTCGACTAATCACGATGAAAACGTACACAACTTCAAACCTTTAATCGGCTCGACCTTTCCTGTGTACCTGGGTATAGGGCAACTCCCCTCTCAAGTATAAATGTTTGTTCATTTATGAAAAAAAAATGTTTTTATAGAAAAGATACTGCATTATTTAGACTTGAATATATTATAATATAGTTAGTTTTGTCGCCCTGTACCTTATATAATTCAGGTTTCATATTTTATAATAAATAGTTTTGCAATTAGTTTGCGCGCAGGGCAATATTCATTATAGGATTCTGAGGTTAGGAAAACAATTGTTCTCTTTATAATATGTTGTCTAATTAAATAATGACTTCAGGAGAAGCAACTTCTATACGAAGAAACAACATAATTCGCTTACTATTAAACACTCAAGAGAGATAATCGTCAATCTGTGGGATGGAATCTTGCATTTCTTTCATAAAATTTACGATTCACTGACTCCGAGACAAAGTAAAATTGTGAGAAAATGCAACAAGGCGAGTGGAAAAAAGGAGTTAATTACACGTTTAATTGATAGTTGGACTCAGTTGAAAAGTTTATAAATAAGTAAGCAATGATTTCACATAACAGGTGGTGTTTATTGCTTTTTATATAAGTAAAATAATAATATTATATGGTTTCAACTTTAATTAATTATATATGTGTTTAATAATTCTGATCACTACAATTAATTGGGAAAATTTATTAAACATGTTATTAGTTACGTAAAATATGTGAATCACAAAAGTATTGTAAAAAATATTTCACTATAACTTGTTGATAATCTGTTTTTAGTAAATAGTTATATATATATATGAATTTGTTTTTCTTCATATAATTCAAGAATTTGCATCGAATCGGTAATCAATTATAATTAAATCTTGTCCATAATTATCTCTACGAAGAAGGATGCTATCTAGTATTGATGTAAAACAACTTGACAATTAAAACAGCGTACAGCTAGACAAACCACAACTATAGAACTATATAATATAACGGCGTGCAAGTAATGCAACCGATTCAATCCCCTTTTTCAGATGGAAAACAAACCTGTCCATTCTTAATTAAGTAATTTATTTGAAGCAACAACTTGTTTTCCTTCTGATGCGTCCTCCTATATGACTATAAATTGTAGACTTTCCGGGGAGACTCATGACAATATTTCCGTAAAGTTTGGTAAAATGAGAGGGAAAGACACAAGACAAAGTTAGTATACATTGCTGTCAACAATAACTGGATACAAATACTGTCGGAGTTTTTTGGAATTCAATCTTTGGGTGTCATGTCCATAAAATAAAGGGATAAACTTTTAAAAATATAGTTTTCACGTAAGACTATAAGAAACTGGCCTGCCTTTGCTCTTTTTTGTCTTATGAAGAACAAGAGAACAAGTGCCCCGCCTTGTTTTTTTACCTCAAGAATCTCGAGTGGCATCAAAGAGGGACATGAAGTTCCTAGCAAACTGTGGGTGACATAGTTATTTCTCCTTTCATCAATAGTTCCCTTGGCTCACCGTAGGATTGGCAAACAGTGTCATGTTGAGGGGCCATGATCTGTTTAATGAGCGTGTCCAGGTTTATAGCCGATATTGTAGCGAGTCTTATTCAATTTTGATTACACATGTTAATTGGTATACTCGAGAATTGAAAGAGTTAAGTGACATAAAAATATTGCAACTTAATTGCTGCGCAATCAGATTTGGCAAATACCCTTTTTTGAGTTGATTCTGTCAAATATATTTCAAAATAAGCAAACCATATAATTTCTATTGAGATATTTATATATTACATTATACATTACATTGTTTGTTATATCTTAAATCGAGTATCCCACTTCTACACATAACACAACATACCAAAATAAAATTCTTAGAAAAACTTTTTACAAGAATAACAAATATCCAAAAGCAAGCTTCACGGGCCTTTATTCCAATGTCGCGTTTTAAACACAGTATTAACCTCCCAAAATATTCTGACTGTATGAGATATTCTATTTTATAATAATAAAATCTAAAGAATTATATGGAAATAATTTTCCAATTTAGCATTAACATGAAGCTTACTTTAAAATGTGTCTATCCTTAATTTAATAAAAATTTTTAGAAATTGGATCCGACCCCACGTCTACTATTGGCTCCGGAGGGAACCAGAGGGGTGTATAGGTGAAGGCGAAGTTTCCTTCAATGTAGATTAGAAGACATCCTTGAAGTTCAGTCGTAAGTATAAGGTGTAAGGTTGCGTACAGAACTGAGTCGGTATACTGTTTTTTTAAACATATATAACGGTCAGTTAAAATTCCATGTTAATTGCTCTTATTTTGGAGAGGAGTTTTAAATGTTATTTTCAATGATAAAAAGTTGAATTACAAAGTTAGGGAAAGTTTACTCATCGAATCTTATAGATGTATGCAAATAGAATGTATGGTGTCTAGACTTAAGTTCCAATTCTTCATTATTAAACAATTCAAATAAAAAATGTAATAAAAGATATCAATCACATTAATCACCGCTTTCGATTGGAAGAATCCAAACATATTTTTCAAGGTTAAATATTGTAATTTGTTGATTATATAACCAATCTTAATAACTGTGTTTATAGAAAAACATTATAATTATAATAGTGAAATTTAATCTATGATAATAAAAGCTAAACAAATTATCAAATAAATTCAACTGATATTTAAAAAATATCCTTTTAAAAGCACGAATTCTTTTCTGATATAAAAATCATGTAATTGATCACTTTTTTATCCAGTGAAAAGTAAAACACATTTAATATTATATTGTAAGGATATTTTCTCACGATATAATTACATTATTTACAAGAAATATAATTGACATGATTGTTGTATGAAAGAAAAATTGAGAACCGAACCACAAAAGATTGATATCATTTGATTCGTTTGATTTTTTCCATATTATCTTACAAAGAACAATGTTTTCATTATAAAATATATGGATGTAAGGTTTCCCACAAATTTACTGCATTTAATATTTGCGCCTCAAATACAGTCCTAATAATTTATCAATCTTTTAGAAATTAGCGCGCCGATTAAATATCGAGCAATTATACCATTTAGCTAATGCATACAATAGAATGTGAACAGTTTTGAATGAGGCAAAAATATTTACAACAAACATTACGCTTGCTACGCGGCATAGCGAAAAACAAATTTAGTAAAATACAAAAGACGGAATGCATAAATTGGTTCATATCTATATGCGATGCTCTTTGTGAAGACACCTCAGCGAGAAATATAGACTTGTATAAACATAATAAGAACAATTATCAATAATTGCCAAAGCGCACTTTAAATGAAATATTGTCTTCAAATCTGGATAAAATATCAAATTCACAAAAAGGTTCAGGCATTTAAAAACCAAATATGTAAAACTATACATGGAACCCCTTTAATATATGGATTTGTGTACAGATAAATAAAATTTGTTTTATTCTTTCTAGAATAATATAATTTAATTTTTCGTAAATTAAAGAATATTTTTAAATGGTTTTTAAAAATAAAATTTATTTTTAATATCAAAATTCAAAAATAATTACTAAAATCAATAAAACTGTATACATTTTTCCTTTTCAAACAATTCTTTAATTGTAAATTACTTTTTTAACTATTACGTGACTTTACTAATATGATAAGAATTTTGAATGCTCTTAGAAATATACGAATCATTACATTTTTGGATATTTCAAGATTTACCATTTAGCATTATTATTTTATTGGAAGCAAATTAAGATAATTTTTAATCACTTAAATTGGTGTGATAAATAATGATATATTTATCGATTTATCAATTTTTAAATGTTATACTAAAATTAATTACATAATATTACTTCAGAGTATTAAATATATATAAGAAGAAGAAGAAAAAGAAGAAGATATTGTTACAATTATTATACAGAAACGTCTTAACGATTTTGGTGAAACAAGTTTATTTCGATGAAAAGATTATAAGAGTTTATATAAATTGCGCATTTTAAATAATACCACGTGAGTAAAGCAATTCTTAATTGTTTTACGGCATGTGATATAACTGCACTTGAAGGCAACCTTATTGTAACATATCTCAGATCATTGCACAATTTTAGACAATCTTTGTTTAACATTATCACGATCTGTAGTTGTTACATTTATCAATTTAAATTAATTATATCCACGGTGTAAATATCTCCAAATGTTGATATCATTTATAACATGAGGAAGTGGGGTGACGGTCGAAACCTAGAAAGGTTAAACACTTTAAAAATGTGAAAAACAAATGTCAGCTGACCTAAAAAGGGGCCACTGGAGATCGAATCAATTTTTCTGCAGATTTGAAAATTAGTTTGCATGCTACGGAAGTTAAGCATGGTACGCAAATACATATTTGATAATGAGATCATCTGCTTTATCTAAGTGTTATGGGAGGTTCTGTGCACTAAATAAATATATTTGATTATAAGAGGGACTTAAAGATAATAAATTGAATTTTGATATTGGTCCAAAGTTCGTAGAATTAGCTCTACATATACTCGAGTATAAGTGCCAGGCATGTAAGAACTTTATAAAGTTTATAGAATTTTATATTTTAAGTTACAATACCGGTACCTAAATGATACATGAACTCATATCGAATTATAAAATTAGAATTCATTTTAGAAAATGGTTTACCAAAAAATCTTTTTAGCTTGATTTAATAAAAGTTTTTATTACATTTTTTTTGTAATTCATTTTCTTTTTTATCTTAGAAAAAATAATGATTTGAAATCTGATGATTCAAATAATGATTGAAAAATCTGGATTTGATAATTCTTTTATAAATAAAATAAATGTTGATAATATAAAATACACTACTTAATTAAAGATATTAAAATTTTTAAAGAATTTGTAATACCATCATAAAGCCGATTTAATATCGGTAGATTGTTTTTTTTTAATTATATATTTCAACTCACACACATTTTATTAAATCAACACAATTGCATTTGTTTTGTGAGATAATTATATTTTGTAAATAATTTTAAAACGTTTAGTATTATATAAGTTGATTCAAAACAGGAGCCAACACTAGTGTATATGTCCTTTACAGAAAATAAGTGTGAGCACAGGAGATAATTGATGTTAAAATTTTATAATCATAAAATTATATAAATATATTGTTTAAATAATCAAATACTACTTAAATATAAATAGTAGTATATTAAAATATATTATCTTTATATCATATTACTAAATATAATTATATTTATTGAATTTTTTGGCATCAATATTGTACCAGTTGTATTCTAAATATATATATTTGTATTATTTTAGGTTTAGAAAATGATTAGAATTAAATCAATATTTGGTTTGGTAGCATAGATTTTGTAATATTTATAATATGAAGGTTATTTAACCTTCACAAGTTTCGAAAGAGATTTAATATTTGAAATACGTAAGCGTCCCATTTTCCAATTATTTCTTCTGCAACGTTATCGGGTTAAAATTAGAGTTTAAATTAACGATTATAATCTCATTTATTTCGACATCACCTAAATACAAATTAACAAAATTCAGAAGACTGTTTATGAACACTAAAATTAATTATCAAACTATTTTTGCATTGATCGTGTGTGGTTAGAATCCCAGTAAGGTGTGGAATTGTTTTAAAATAATTGAATATTTTTTAGACAGTTTTAATCACTTCTATGATCCGTCTTTAATGATATGGCAAAATTAAATTCAAAACAACCCCTTCAAGTCATTTTTTTGCAAATATGTTCGATTAAATTATGAAGATTAAAATTAATAAATCTATTTTATATTGAGGAAAACAAATTATTAGTAAGTAGTTTGTTATCCATAGTAACTATAGTATCTCTGCTAAAAACAAATAAAACTTATTATTTTCTGATCAACTGGTTGGATGAAAAGTTCTACATTAATTGACCTTTGAACTTTCTTTCACAGTTTAATCCTATAGAGACTAATTTATTAATAATCAATAATTGGAGGTCAAAGAGTTGAAACTTAATCAATATGTTTGATAAATTTGTAAATTCTATTATGTAACAATTGTTTTCATCAAATAAAAAATCATAGAGTCAACCTTTTTATATTAGGCTTTTAAAATGTTTGATAATTTTTTTAAAATAAGGTTGATAAAAATATTTTAAATTTTTTGTTTCGTTTAACTTTGTTTCATTCATAAACTTGAGTTAAAGATCAAGAATTAGATACAATTTAAAATCTATCAGAAACTGATAACAATAAATCATTTATCCTGGTTTTAAAGGTAAGTTAAACTAAGAGAGTGTTTTTTTTACTTTTATTGTTTTATATGTGGGAATATGAAAAGATAATTTTAGTATCTACTTGGGTGATAAAATGATTCATAGATTTTGAGTAGAATTGTGATATTAATAAATCAAAAGTGAAATCGAACAAATTACGACCGGTTGTTGTTGTCATAAATTTTAATTAAAAAAGTCTCAATACAATTTCATCCTGTTCACAATATTTTAGGTATAGGTAGTATTTTAAAATATAAACTTTCATCTTATAATGAACCAAGTGTTTTGGAACACGGAGGCTAAAATTATATCCAAAGAAAAATCAGATATCAGCTAATTAAATAATTGATCTTTTATTAGTCAACCTCCCGTGAATTATCTCAATAAGATTACAATAAAAAACCGTAACTTCATTTCGGGTTAAATCGTATGTTAAAAAGTTTAAATCAGAGCGTAATTTATTTCAATAATAATAACAATATAAACGAAATATAAATCTCACCATCCTCCGTCCCTTTCATTATTAACCATGAATAGCGACTGTCGCAACGGTGTTCACTTATAATATTCAACGACACTAAATATATCCGAAAGTTCTTCCAAATATGCACAATAATTTATGCGAAGGAATTTCCACAGCTCAACTTTTAATTCCAATTAATAAATGTCTACCGGGTACCATGTCTTGTATTCAAATCATAGTAGTATGTAATAATGATCGTTCTCTTTAACGACTTAATAGATCCTTAATCGTTAATCGGTGATCTCATGATCTCATGAACGGCTAACAGTTCACAATATATTGGATTCTTTACATATTCTCAAGAAGCTGAAGTACTACACTGAATGAATACATGAGAGGAGCGACCAATTAATAATACTTACTACAAAATGGATCTACAAAGTTAAACAAATACGTTGTTACTGACATTGATAATTATTAATACTTAAATATACCTTTGCAAAATAAAGATAATACTATTCTATCTCATACAATCAAAAAGTAGGCTGACGAAACTCTTGTGACCTCGAATTTTCGTTTAAATTAATTATTTTAAATATTTCAGAAATTATTTGGTAATACCTTAGCGCGGGATGCATGCTAGCATGTAAAAAATAAAAAACCGTGAAAACAATTTGAATACTCCCTTAACAAAATGTAAAACAAAAAAACGGGTCAAATAAAACTATTCTGTGTTAAACTTTATTACATTATCTATAGCAAAAAAAGAATATTTAAATATATATTTCATCCATCTTATGTGATGGTTAAAATAAATATGATCAAACTATTTGAAACTATAATAGAAATATTTTAGTAATATATTCATAAAAAAAGAATAATTATTTCAATGATAAAATATCATGAATATAAATTATTCGCAGACGTAAATATCTATATATTACAATTTGGAACTTATTCCGTTCTGGAGAATGATATATACAATTATATGTTGTATAAAATGCAAATATCTAAAAATATCTTATTAAAATATTTTAACTAAATACAAATTTATACATCTAAAAATCATAATTTAAAGTTAAAAAGAGGTATAGTTACAAATTTTAAATTTACAAATAATATATTAAATTTTGTTGTTCGTATAATCTATTTATAACATTGGTTTATACTTGAATAATCGCTGGGGTTAGCGTTGATTGGAAATAAGCTAAATCAAATAAATATAAAAACTATTTTATTATATTAAAAGTTTAATACATAATTGAGGTCTTTCATAGAAAAACTTTTAAGTATTAAATTAATAAATTATAAAATTGTTAGAATATAACATTTCAAATAACTGTAAAATAATAAGATTATGAAATTGAGTATTAGGGAATATAAAGAATGGAAAATCAATTAGCAAATAGTTTAAATGTTTTTATCAACTGAATTCTTGTTTTAGGTTTTTCGGATCTTTTCGGCACAATAAAATCTTTTTTTTCTGTCATTTACACTCTGATAATCTCATCTGTTATACAATGTTTCACATGTGTAAAATATATTTTACTAAATGTCTTCTTCGCGATCAAATCTGTTTACTTATTTATGAAATTTAAAAAAAAATATTCACTCCCCGATTTCCTCATATTTTTTTCCAATTATCATTTTCTGTTTGATTATATTTTACTGTTCCACCAGAATTTAAACAGGAAATAAACATTTGGAAACTCAGTTCAAACAATTAAAAAATTATATTTTATTACAATTAAAGTTGAATAAATCTATTTGTGGAGATTTCGTAAGATTTCTTTATATTGTACAATACTGATGAGTATGGTGTAATTTGATCTCGATGGTGGCACAAGTATTTTCTCTCGGCATCAATAATCTTCTACGTCACGAAGTTCTCAGCTGTTGGCTGTCAAGAGTCGTGAGAAGGGTGACGAGGTCGGATATTAAATCCTGCTAAAAGTCAAGTTGTTCGACTCAGGGCCAATTGTTTACAGGTGATCAATGTCATGGAAGCTGCTACAACCAGTTACTATAATTGTTTCCAAATACTTGGTTCATTAGACCGATTTTACTACGAAGACACCCATAGCATGTACCTATTGATAGATAAAGGACTTAGATATGCTTGTAATTATACTGCTTTATATTTGCATATGTATACGATATTATTTCGATGAGTTATGTGTTATTTATAAATGTGAAGTACATATAAAATTCTAATACAGACAATGCAATGCGTAAGATGCCTAATATTGCAGCATGTCGTGCATTCTACAGATTTTATTTATTTTTGTTATACAAACGACGTTTATCCGTTTAGGATAACCCCTGATATTACCAGCTCTTATAAATAACATCCTTTATATTTTATATATAATATTTAATATATTTAAATTTAATCCATCATCCTTAATAATAGCCTTTTACTATTCTGTGATAAACAACATCTAGCCTTTTACTACCCTCTTATAAACAAAATCTAGCCTTTTATTACCCTCTTATAAATAACATCTAGCCTTTTACTACCTTGTTATATAAACAACATGTCTTTTTAAAAAATTATTTAACTGTTCTATATCAGACCTAAACTTTAAACCATTTTTTGTTGAGATATAATATTCTCCCTAAAATTTTATCAACAAATTAAAATTATTTTATTGTGATAAAATGTGCAGGAAATATAAATATAATTTGTTAGATTTATGATTTTCTTAAAAGGTTCTCTAAGATATTATTTAAAATAATTAATAAATACTTACCTGATATACGTTCAATTGTCAGGGATAATTTTAAAGAAATCTATTTTCCAAAACAGGACAAAGAAATTGGACACAGAGTATAATGGTGTTCGGAGCAATTCGTAAGTTTTAATTGAACGAACCCAAAGAAGATTTTCGTTAACATTTAAATTGAATGGAAATTTATCAAAATCCTACAACTGATTTAGCAATTTATTTGGATATAACCGGATGTAACTGATCTCAAATTATAAAATATCGAGTACATCTAAATTTAATGAGCGATATCTGTCTAATAATTGTCATTGTATAAAGCGGTTGGTACCGCCTGCTGAAATGTTTGATAACTTTGAGATAGATGGGAGTGTTACCAATAACAATTCGCATCCAAAATTGTTTTTATTTTAATCGCGATAATTAAACACGTTAAGGAGAATTTATTTTTGCGTGTTTGTGGAAGTGCTCTAGAGTTATCGGATATTTGTCTGGGGTTGCTGACTTTGAACAATCGGTAAAAGCAATAAACAAGTTAGATATTGAATGTTCGCAAAAATAATTTGCTTCTAATACCAGTAAGAAGAGTCAAATAATACTGTGTTAGCATTGCCATATTCATTGTAACAAAGATATAACAATTATGTCGAATTCGTAATAATACTTTAAAGAATTCATTATGATGGGAACCATTTTAAATTGTTTTATGTCATCCTGTTTGGCGTGTATCGCAGTAGATTAACGATGAAAAGTAAATTTGGTATGTATGCATTTATTTTTGCAAGCCAGAAATATTCCAATTGAAATATTTAATTAATGAAATGATTAATATATACTAGAAAAAAACTAAAACTTTATATTTACGCAGTTACAATGCTCAAAAGCGAATAATTAAATTTTTAATTTGGATGACGCAATATATAATTATATAATTGATTATGAATCATTTATTACTATTGATATTATATGACTGTGAAAGATAACCTCCCATTTACAAGTATTAGATGACCTCATTCAATATATTAATATGAAGCATGACTAAAATTCTATTTATAAATGCATTTTTAGTACCAACAATTATTATACTTTTATTTTCATTGTTTTGATTCTAAATAATTTAATGATTTTGATTGAAAACATTAATTATTTTTTATTTAATGAATATAAGTTAATTGGAATAATAAATACTACGAATAAAAAAGTCCAATTATTCGGCAAATTTTACAATCAAGCAAATCTACGGCATTCTTCAAAATAAAATCGTCCACAAATTAAATTAATCAGTATGGAACAAGAAGCCATAGGTTATTCAGAATAGTATTTTTTTTAAATCTCCACAATATAAAGAAATGTGTTTAAAACATTTGGAGAACAGAAAATAATTAACAAAATTGCTATAAAACAATAATATATAATTTCCGCATTAATTAGTAATTTAAATAAAAATAAATAGAAAAAATATTGAATATAATTTTTCGATATATGCATTTAAAAGAATTTAATTAAAAATAAGCACAATGGAAAAAATTATTTAAAAATGTATGTTAAATTTTTATACAATTAAAAATACATTATATAAGTTTTTGAATATTATAAAATAATTATAAACTGTCAACTTGCCTTTATGACTGAAAATTGTTGCAAGCCTGAAATCTATTTTTAATCAATATGGAAAAAATAAAACAATTTTTTACAGAATTTCGTATCCGAAAATTGTCATAGAAAGATGACAGACAGTATTTGACTTCCAAATATGATTATTGTAATATGTATTGTATTGCAGTCAATATACTAATGTAATAAGTATAAATTTATGCGCGAATAATGATTTAAGTATTACACTGAGATTATTGGTGGATCTTTGTGGCTGCTTAGAGTTACATATTCTATCTATTCGACGCAGATACTTTTGTAAACTTGTATGCCGTACATTTGTCACTACACCATAAGCGCACTTTCCAATCATTCGTATAGACAAATTTTGCTCCAGTTCACAGAACAGAAATGAGTACAGCTTCGATACATTCTCCCAGAATTACTACATTTATAAAAAACCTTCCGATTTATGTATACATATAGAGAAAGAATAAATAATATCTTGAGTTTATTCAACCAATATACGTGGGTTATAATTCTTACTATGTACTATATAAATCCCTTCAAATACACCATCTTGTAAAAATTGCTGTCTGTTAATTAAACTCCATTTTATTTGTAATAGTATTCAAGATCAATGATTATACGATACATTGGTTACGCAAAAGATATACCGAACTAATTAGTTAAATATTACGTTAAAGAAATACTACAGTGTATCATCATCCATTTCAGTTTTTGAGATTTATCAAAAAAATAGGTGTTATTAAAGCAATATTTAAAATATTTGAAAGGTGCATATAACAAAAAAATTCATTATATGTGAAATAAATTCAATTAGAAAATAAAAATATTTATAGTATTTAATAATTCAAATATAAAGAAATATATTTTGTCTTAAACTACTGGAAAAGAGAATTCTAAATATGAGACGATTTTAAGCAAACACCCACCTTAGCCATAAATTTTGATTTTGCAGGAGACGCGTTTTAAAAAATTACTTAATTTTTTTACAATTTTTTTTTATT
>JAUZNC010013341.1:0-11099 GCA_034780395.1 Vannuccia rotundouncinata | reverse complement strand
ATCAAATGTGTAATTAATATTTATAAAGGCATAAAGATATATAAATATATATTTCTATGCTTATAGGTAATATAATTTATTATATTATGACAAAAAAATATTAAATTAATATCTAATTATAGTAATATGTAATATTTCCAAAAACATTTTAAATTTATTTTTATTTTTTTGCGATCAAATATGTAACATTTTGTAAGATTTTATAAGAAATTTATATGCATATATAGCCTGCTTTGATTATTAAAAAAAATTGTTATACAATAAATGTGAGAACTTTTAAAATACATTTTCCTAAATATCACTTTTTGAACATTGAGGTATTTCTGAACATTTTATATTTTTAACGTACCCTATCTGATAGATTAGAGTCATTTTCCAATCTGTTGGTAATACAGATATAGGGTCTTAGATACTTCCTTTTAGAAATATTCAATAAAAATATAAATATTTGATATTGTTAATTTTTTAGATAACAGTATATGACGTCATACATGGACATTTTTCAAAAAAATAATGATGTTTTTAGATACTTTATATACATGTTTCTATTTATTGGTAATATATTATATGCTTGCAAAATGCATCATAAAGCAGTTATTTGCGATTTAAAGTTTTTCTTGCTTAGATTTGGAATTTACGTTACATTGTTCCGGGGCTGATAATAATGGGTTCCAGTGGTCTGAAAATTTGTACCTCATCATATTTTTTTTTAATTTCTGAGACGTATCAGAACTACAAAAATCAATTTACACAGGAATAGCGCGCGGAAGGACATATCAAACCGCAATAAAGTGGCATTTGGCGTTATCAAATACCGCCGGTTCATAAATGTCTGTTCTGCGCTAAATTCTAAATTCTAAAATCATATATTTATTTAATGTGTCAAATTTCTTGAACGCGTCTTTCAGAAACATTATGAATGTACATCAAAATCAATTTGGTTTTATTCTTTGCCATTAGTTTATAGTATGGTACAAGTCTTCGAAGTTGACAGACACTATGCCTATGTGTTTTTGCTCATAATATTAAGTGCTACAAGTCAAAGCCTAAACTACCCACTTTATTGATTTATATACAATATTCGCAATATTTAAATAAGTCAGAAATGCTTGGAAGAATCATTGAATTGTTAAATACACATATTATATTACACATTTTCTGTATAAAAATCTGTTTAAATGGCACATGAGCGGGAACGGCTTATGATACTCAGCAATGACAGTGATGGTGCTTATCTTTGACATTGTGTATATATCTAATAACTTTTATATTCGAATATTCATTTGTATATACTGTTTGATTTTTAAATAAAATATTACAAAAATTGTCAAAATACTCCATTTTTTGAGGATCAACCTATATTTCGGCGTTTTATAAATATAATAATATTTTTGGCAAATTCTTTTTATTATTAATATTTATGAGCATTTTGTAAGACAAAAGTAAATAAATAATTTATTTGAAAAAGAAAGCTTTTTATTTGGTCTATAAAACAACCAATCGCAAAAGCTAAAATGACGAAATCGGCCGCAGGCTTTTGTTAAAAAGGGAATCCACAACATCTGCTTCAGTTACCGTTCACCTTAGAGTAACTATCGGGGACATTACTTCCAGAGTGAATCAAAAGGTACACTGTAAGATATTGTATAGTTTATTTCATCTGAAAAATAATGATTATTAAATGTATTTAAATTAAAAGGCAATCATTTAATTTAATTTAAAAGATTTATTTTTTTGTTATTTAAACGTATTTTTAAATTATTATTATTTTATTGTTTCTAAATATATTTACATAAGACAGATTGTGTATCTTGTACTTTATACGGAATCATTTCTCTTTTAGTCCAAAGATGACAACTTACACTGCCTTGCTTATGCTCTCAATCGTTGGGTGTTTGGTGATCTTTTGTGAACAGGGAATGGCCCAGAACTTCCATTTCAGTAATGGTAAGATGACACTTACCTATATAATAAATAGGGGACACTATATCATTAATATTATCTTTTCAAAAATATTAAATTCAATTTTTATGAAAGAATTATAAAATGATGATCATGTTACTTGAAATGAAAAAATCTGTTGTCATAATTGTTTAAATATATATTGAAAATATATTATTGAAATGTTTGATGAAATAGTATATTCCCCAACTTTTAAATAAAAGCTCTTCATATTTTAACAATCGATGAAAAGTTAGACCTCATTTTTATGCTTACTTATTCTATGTTATTAAATTCTATGTTATTTAATTATAACTTTTTACATTTTAAATAAACAAGTTAAAATTTATTTTAAAATATAGAAAATAAAATTAATAATTTGTAAAATAAAGTACTTAGAATACAGGCGTATTTTTCTATTTAACAGAGTATAACTATTTCATTTAACAATAAAATCGACATATCTAAAAATAAATTTTACGAAGTTTACTGCTATTAAATAAAAAAGTACGATTCATTACACGTTACTGCCTTACTGAGTACATATAACAGAGAATTATAATTTATTAATCCTTTATTAAAGACGTGTAAAGTAATTAGTAAAATAATATCGTTCGATAAAAGTTTCTATTTATCGATAACTATATTTTTCTAATTTTATACCAACCAAAATATTTTCAATATTAGTTTTTCTGTTTAAATAGTTAAAAATGCTAGTTGTGTATCGCATCATATTTATAGAATTTTTTTGTTGTTAAATACAGAAAGCAACCAACTCCAGCATGGTGAAAATTTATTTGCAAATTCTCCATCAAGCAGGCACTAAAAATACTTTATATCCTATCTCTTATTCATAGCATATTCTAGGACAATTAATTTTAACTTTGACTTATTTTTATAGCTTGTGCGCAGAATAAATAATACCACCAGACAGTACTAATTGAAAACTTTGTAAACTAAGTTTATAATTCAATTTGGAAATTACTTTGGATTTAGTTTCGCATAACATCATTAAAATTACAAACAATGACTTCAATAAAATGTTTACTATTTATTTACTACAAAAAGGCCATTACTTATTTTTCAAAAAAGACAATATAGCCATTTCATTATAATGAAAGCGGAAAACGTTAATGAATTGAGCTGATGGATTTTAAAAGTAATTTTGAAATTCTTCTTTATATCAAATAAAATTTGCCTGCCTCAAAGTAAAATAATTTGACGTGTCACATTTCCAGAAATTTATATAATTAATTCTAAAAGCAGTGTATTAAAAAGAATATATTGCCGTAAACACAAAGTTTACTGAAATCAGCTGAATTGGGTGCGTAGGTAGGTTATGCGTCATATGACACAGGAGATTCTGAAAAATATTCTCTATATTATTAAGATTGTTACATAATTATGAGACCTAACTAAAAATTGTATATAACTGTATAATTATATATATGACAACAAACTGTATCCTACCCATAATTTATTCTAATATGATCACATAGCTATTTCCCAACTAAATTAATCAAACCAAACTGGTTGAATATTGAAGCAAAATTGCGAATAAGTATCAATAAAGAAATAAATAACTTATAAACTTAAGCCATGCGTTTGCGATAAAATGCATATTTGTTTTAATCAATTCACTTTTTAAAGTATGACCTCATTGGTATATATGTATCAATTCGTACGAATCTTTTCATATAATTAGTAATAACTATACCTATATATTTTAGTATAAAGAATAATAAAAGTCGTTTAAGTTAGTCATGAATATTGATTTTATTGTTATTATTAAGTAGTACGATTTTAGACCATTATATTTGTTAACGATAATTGTTTTTAAAAGTTTCCCAGTTGCAAATTATATATAGAAACACGTTATAAAGTTAAAGTTTTTTTATTTACCTTTTTAAAATTAGATTTTGCTTTTATATATAAGATTTTGAAATTTTGGTCAATATATATATATTAAAATGACATATATTATTCTATATATTTACAAATAGTCAGTAAATTTAAAAGTTATAATAATTATAAGTCCCCATCTTATATTGAATATGTAATATCACCACGATCTTTGGTCAGCAAAAAGTTGTACAGAAGAGAACAGAACCTACTATTTAGATCACCTTGTCATAGACGTCGGAACGTTTTTTATAATGAGGGGCACAATTTTTAAATTAATTATAATAATTTTCGAAAAAGTCCAACAAAAATGATTGAAACAAACGATATTTTTTTATTTTTACAATAATTTTAACATTAGATTATACAGTAATTATTAATTTATGTAACAAACTGAATAGTTTAATTAAAGTTTCCAAAAATGTGACGCCATCTTTCATTTCTAGACACAAAGTCGGAGGCGATTTCAACAAGATCAAGCTAGCGAATCGGTTCTTTTTTTAAATAAGTGCATAATCAAGCAGTGATTCAATAGATTTTGTGATATCATAGATCTTAGGTATGGTTTTACTCATCTCAGCACAGAAAACGTACATTCTGCTGTTCGTGGACGTTGTAACAAGAATCGTTCAGTAGAGTTTCATTACCTTGTGAATTTCACTAAGTTGGTTGATCGTTGAAAGCATCACACTGCATAATAAAGCGTGTTTGCAGTTTCGTTACTGATTTCACGTTTTTTGGTTTAATATCCAGAAGAAGCATCAATTGTAGGGATAATTTTGAAAAAACAACATCGTTCTTTATTTTATAACTACATAACGTAATATATTAGTCGTGAAAAAATCCACTAACGATTTTTTTTGGCGGCACAAAGATACGTTGGCCCCCCCTCCCCCAATTAAATTATTGAGGGGTCTGGGCCGTGCCCCCTCTCACTTATTCCGACGCCTATGCTTGTTTTCAAACATAAGAATCCCTCAGAAAGAGTCAATATTAACTTAATTTTTTTAATTTTAATAAAATGCATCAAAAGTAATTTTATGAAGACAATTATTTCACTCAACTACTATAACTAATTATACTAGATATATAATCAAATGTTATACAAAAACATAAAATGATTCCTTTAATCAGTGCTTAATTAGTCATATATTCGGGAGTGACCAACAATTCAATTTTATAATATTTATTACATTACCAAATAATCTATAGGCTCTTCTAAATAGCTAGCCATCAATATCTATACCTTTGTGACATTCTTGCGTGCAAAGGTCTCTCTTTGCAGTTAAGTTAATTCAATTGATTTGACTAAATCTGATGAAATTGATTAAGCAATAGACCGAGCCAATATTGAATTTCGACTAAATAAACAAAAGTGTTGTTGAAAGAACGCCAGTGAAATAAATGCTTTTTCATAATTAGACAACTTCACATTTCCCTTTTATTTATAAATAGTTTTATCAGAGTTAAAATGAATTACGAATGCTTCTCGGTGTTGAAATATTTACACAATATTTTTTCTCCTAAAATCTAGACGTATTAATTTTCTTTCAATTTTGCGGTACATTTTATATATTTTCAAATATTATTTTAGCTCATGCGAAACATTTTTTTAGAAAAATCAGAATATAACTCTTCATATACCTAAACATAATATATAGTCATATATTTGTAATCCTGTATATTCCACATATATTATATTAATTCGACATGATTAGTACTTAATTTTACGACTTTCAAACGATATTACATGACTTTCTAATTAATAAATCGAACTCTACTTTATCTTCTACTTTTTGCTTGTTTACATAACAAGAAATATCGAGGTAGAGCAATTCTAAAAAACATGTTTTTTTTCTAATAAAGTATATTTTTGTCGTTCAATTTTGTTATAAAATCCTTTTCACAATAATATATTTAAAAGTTATAACTTTTTTTGAAAAACGAATACAATTCAACACTTTTTATTAGCCCAGCTCAGGTAATATTACTTCTTAAAAGCTATGTTTCCACTGATTAAGACGAACGATATTTATGAAGCCTATATTATCCTGATCAATAAAGATAATCCATAGTAGTTTCTAAAGTGATCAAACAAATATTAACAGCAAAGCAATTATCATTAATTTAACCATTCCAAACAAATATTACCTTTAAAAGGTGGATATACTCTGTCCGATAAAAAAACTATTCTATATGTTGTCTCCTATAACTTTTTTATTTACGCAGTCAATTGATATTATTCTACTTTTAGAGCACTTTTCTTTCTATTGCACTCAATGAATATTTTCGTTTAGTGTGCCTTAAATAATTCTATTTCATAACTAAATCGAATAAAACTGCAGTTATGATTGTTATTTCATTTTAACCATAGAAATAAAAGAAATAAATTTAAGATAAGAAATCGATGACAAAGCTATCTAGAAATAAGATGTTTAACCATACAAAATGTTTTGTAGAAATAGGACCTTCCAAAAATGTGTTCTTAGCAAAAATTGAAAGATATATAATGATAATAGAATTTTGAATCATTGAATTTTCGATATTTCACCGTTTGTAAATGTAATAATTTATCTCATTCATAAATTTTTGACCAGGTATTAATTGTAATTATGTTCCTATAACTTCAAAATACATATTTTTATTAACAATTTGCGTTATCTAATTAATATTATAAAAGCACAAATTATTAGATTTAATAATACCAGGCTGGTGAAAAAATTTAAAAGATAAAAATCCCATTTTGTTTTAAGTAAACTAACTGATTCCGTTATACATTACCGATCGATTTTGGGCAGGTCTTTATAGATTTAGTATGCACGAGGAGGTTACCTTTGATGGTGATCCAAATTTGACATTTAAAAACGTCATTTTATTTCATTTTAACACCGAAAAAAAAATAGTTGCAAAAATCAACCCGTCAGAAGTTGGTGAAATTTTATTAAATTGTTAAATTATGCGTACAGATGTCTTTCGAACCGTAAGGTGTTCACACTAAAGTTTGTAAATACTCAAACTATTTTTTATGATATAATTTGTTTTATTAGTTGTTGTTATTTGTTATTTTTGCTGGCAACTTTTAGAAATCAGTCTGTTATTTTATAAACGAAATATGGTATTATAACATTTATTAGGGTTTTGAAATGTTAATATTTGAGAAAAACAATCGATTTGCTTTTTGTAGGAAATTACTAAAAAAATGTTTATTTTGAGTAATGTGAATAAATGATAAAGAAAATAATTAAAAAAAATAAAATATTTGCTTTCAATTTTTAAATATGATGTAAATATAAGTTTAATAGATAATTTTTCAAAGAATATCGCAATGAAGCCCTAACAAATTATTATAAATTATCCTCAAATTTTCATAATCAAAATATCTTCTTGTTTGGAATTCTCAAATCAAATGAATATTTCTTTTGTGGTACGACAATTAATGAATAAAAAACTGAAAAAATTCTCCACCTCCTCCCAAATATAATTAATTGAACTATTGTTTATAAATGGGATAAATATCAATATGAATATTTTGATAATTTTTTTTTACATATAAACATAATTTCTATGTCTATATATATAGATATACATATATAGATAAAAAAATTATAAACCTACTAGTATAATTAGCATAATATAATATATGTAAATAATAAAATGTTTCTATATAGAACATTTAAAATATAAAAAAACTTATTAATTAAATTGTTTTTATATTTAAAATTTAAATTAGCTTCTATTTTTTTGTCGAATAGTAAAATTAAATTTGTAATAGTTTTCCAATTGATATAACTAAATAATTTGTTTTAAACTATAAATGGTAGGTTGCTGTGGAGTGTGACAGAGGGGCACATTACAAAAATATGCACATATAAAATACAACGGGAGGTAAAAAAAAGCACTCTATGTGTAAAATAATTCGTTAAATTATATAATACAACAATCTTTGAAAAATATCAAAGGTAATTAATAGCTTGCAGAAAAATTTACATGGGCTTGCCATAGACATTACACTATATATATATATACTCGCAAACATAGAAGCCCATTCATCCAAGAAACGCTCCAAACATTTCAAAACCACTAAATATCGATCATTACATAATAATTTCCGTATTGCTACCTGATATTAAAAAATGTCTCGATACCTTTTTGCTTTTTCTATTTTAAAATATCTATGATACTTCTATTGATTACTAATGGTAAATGAATCAATGTATTCAAATTCTAACGTTTTATTTAAATATATTGATTATTGGAATTTTTTACGTAATAACCTATACTTGCTAAGGCCTCAGACAGATCAAATCTTATCATCAAAGAGAGTCCAATAACATAATCTTAAAATCAGCCATTGTTCACACGAAATTGTATGGAGATATTTTTAGCGTGTCTACTTTTTGTTTATTTAAATAAAGCTTTTTTCTATTAAAATTAAATAAGACGCTTTTCAAAATTAGTATTCCTTTAATTAGTTTTTTTACATCGCAGGTTGTATGTAAGAATTGAAAAGTATATAACCTCCCATTGTTTTTTAAATCAAAATTGTGCAATATTTCCGTTTATTTTACACAAGAAAATTATTTTATAATACTTTTATTGAATTTTGGTTATTCATTAAAAAATTGATTTATACATAATCAGTTTGTTAAATTAAAAAATCCTTTTTGATAAAATATACAACATTGCCAAAACTAAAATTAAATCTATAATATCTGCAATTTAAGTATATATCGAGATAACGAGTTGACCCAAATGTGTCGCTCCTAAATATTATATAGATTCATTGTATGTAGTGTCTAATTAAACTTTTGCCAGATTTGTAACATTGTTCGTTATTTAATTAAAAGAAAGACGAAATGTAACAACAAAGACAACACACACAGAAACCATCATAGAATATATTATCAAATTAATGAAAATAAATCGCTTTCTTGTTTTAGTTAAGAAAATGGCGCCTTTAAAATAAGCTATGCACACAATATATTTTTTGCATCCAGTGTTGTTATGTTATATATAAATGATATACTATATTATAATATATGTATTAAATAAATACACTTTAAATAGATGCAAAATAGATGTTTTGTAAAAAATAATTTATACTTTAATTTTTCAATGTTTTAGTTAGAAGACAAATTTAGCGAATTTGTGTTGATGTAATTAACATTTTATAAAATATAACAATAATACAATTTATTAATCACAGTTAATATATATTTTTTCTTTTACAGACTTTCTTTCAGATTTTAAATCAAAGTCAGAATGCGTCAAAAATTTAAATGTCGACATTTTATTTTAAATAAATTTCTATTTAAAAACGTTTCTTCTTAATTCAATATTAATTCGATTTTTTAGATAAATTTAATGTATTTGAAAAATTTATTTTTATAATTGACAAATATATCGTAAAAACATTTAATATTTAAAAATAATTTGATTATAGCCGCCATTTTAAACTATCTGGATTAGACTTTTATTTTCATTAGTTATGAAACTTGACAAGGCTTGAATATCATCGGACTTTTCTTACAAATAAATATGTTACGTCGAATTATAGTATACTTCCAATTGTTTATTATTTTTACACCCTCAGTGATGTTATATATGTCTTTTAACTAATAAATATTATTGTTTTTTAGTTGATTTAATAAGTGATCTTATTTTTCTCTATAACTATTTTGAGCTTATTCCTTATTGCTACCAACTAAGAAAATTTCAAAATGGAAATCATTGTACAGGTCACCTTAATTTGAAACACAAAAATAATCAATGCATTTTTATTATTTCCGTCTTCGAAACCGAATTAATACTTTACCACTTCCGTAATAAAATAACAACAACTTTTCGCACAATGTATTGATTCACAAGACGTAAGACCTCATACCACAACTTTTATAATTTCCTCAAAACACCTAGAAAGCGTTAATTTGAAATTGCAAAGAATAGATACAATGCGGATACCTATTGTATAAATTGTACTGAACCAACCAACCAACTCCTCTACAATCGTAATCCCCTTCAGAGTGTAAGTACAATTTTAACAGAAACTTTAAAATTGAATTTCCGCTGCGTTTCATGTTTCCCAATTCATGCATACATATAGTTAAATAAAACTTTTTGGGGATTATATTATTATTATTTTGGAATATAAGTACTATTTAAAAAAAATATTGAGAAATATTTAAAAAATGTTTATGTTTATAATATAGATAAAGCTGTTCATTCATTCAATCATACTATTATTATTATACTCACCAAGAGTTCAATTTTTCTAAAACCAAAAGTATTTTCTACAATTAATAATGATAATATTGTCATGTCAAATATCGCGATGTAGTCAATTGAAAACTAGGCATAGGTAGTTTTACCAGACTCGCAATTTTTATAAACGAAGGCAAAAACATATAATCGCAATGATTCATTAAAAGCAAAAATTATACGATTTTGTTTTATATATTTAAATATTTTTAATTTATTATGGTGTAGTCACTATAATTTTTAATTAACAGAATTATCAAATTCGGACAGTTTTGCACGAACAAGCAAATATGTTACAATATGTCTACAATAATTGAGATCAACATAATTGTAAAAAAATGTTATGCGATATTTTAATTATAGGAGTCAATTATAAATTAATAAAACAAGACGCCTTAATTCATATAAAATTTGTAAATCTTTTTAATTAACATCACTAATTATTCAATTGTATTCATGAAAAGTATAAAACAGGAAAATAAGCTCTTCTCTTTTCAACTTTGTTCATATTCTAGAGACAGGAAAGTCTGTCAAAAAATGTCAATTTCTACGTTTTTAAAAATAATATTTTTTTAAATTTCATTAAGATAATTAATTTTAGTTTTAGATATGAATAACAATTCTTTAAAAATATTAATATAATTTGAGTATAAGTATATTTAGATTCTAAAAAAATGTGAAGCGTGCTTTTACATGGATAGCACGCAAACCACTCAATTGTTTGATCCACTGGCTCTGTCATGATGACACCGGCAAGTCATTTATAATGACAGAATCATCTCTATTCAGTGATGGATGAGATATGTTCAATAATTATTCAAATCTCAAGTCTATATTTGAGTTAATTTGTGCGGTATAATGGAACCTTCCAAACTGCATATTTTTAGCGGTTATTAACGGAAGTAATGCTGGAAACATCAAACCGACGGTATGTTAAATTTCAGATTTTCAAAAACGTGTTATCTGCATTTCTATTCGCTGAAAATTTCAAAATTTTT
>JAUZNC010013340.1:19952-73178 GCA_034780395.1 Vannuccia rotundouncinata | reverse complement strand
ATGCAGACGTCCATTCATCAGTTGGAGACTCTTGGAAGGAATGCCTCGACAGGTAGTCTGCTTGAGGGATATCTTTGTCAGGCCTGTGATCAATGTCGTATATTGGTAAGCAGAAAGCTCGAAAGCAGGAAGTCGTCTTGCCCACTGAAAAAGCCGGATTGAAGATGTGTTGCAGGGCTTGATGATCTGAGACGAGTTTGAATCGGGACCCATAAACATATTTGTGAAGTCGCTTCAACTGGACATACGATTGCGAGAGCTTCTTTTTGAGTCTGGGAATAGTTCTGTTCGGCCTTGCTCAGTTTCCTGAAAATACAAATGACTGGTTGATGCGACTGTTCTAAGACAGCGCCAATCGCCAGTTTGGAAGCATCAACCACGACCTCTGAATAGACGCCATGTTCGAAACTCTTGAGCACTTTCCCTTGGACAATAGAACTGGATTAACATTAATAACATTGTTTAAATCAACAACAAAAGTTAAAAAATACTTTTTACAAATTTCGTTGCTTGCTACCCTTTAGTTGTATTATTTTTAATTCAATATAGATTAATATGCCTTTTGCGTCCTTAAAAAATATACAAAAATCAAATCAGAGAGTTCACAAAGAAAGACCGCAGGTGATTATTATATTTGTATTTAAATAACCAGTTAGATTTAAGAGTGTATTGAACAGGCATGGTTTTTTTCGTATTTTTTGAAAATTTCGAAAATTTAAAAACCTTTTAAGTATTGAACTTATCATCGTTTTTACTTATTATCAATATATATTTCTAATAATATTTGTTGTTCAGTATCTTTAAACAAACACATGTTGTATAGTGATTTATATTTGTTGTTCACTAACTTGTTTATATAGGCATTATTGGTTTGCTAAAATATGGTTGTTGTCACCTGCAATAAGTTTACAAGATTGTACATATTTCAATATTTTCTCGTTGATATTGCAAAAAAATCAAGAGGCTTTGCCCCCCTAACCCCCTTACCAGGGGGCGTCTATTTAGCAGACAATGAGAATACAAATTCCATAGCAAATGTATAATAATTATATGAAAGTACAATATACCTATTGGTACTTAGAATATATAAATATATTCACTTTTTTATAATAGAAAGATATTTCAATTTTAGTATAATATAATTTTATAATATATTTTACCTATATAATTGTATGCCTAGTTATAGTAATTTTGAATAATATCCTATAGTATACAAAATACTGTAAACATAATATAATCTGACTCATATTACCAATAAACATAGGAAATATTGAATTGTATTCAAGTAGGTATATATACTAGGTCAAATGGAGTTCATATTATATATAAATCTGCATAAGAGGCTAATTGAATGTGTCACACCATATTAGCTGCTATTATAAATGACGCAAAAATAATTAACCAATAAGGACACTAACTAACTAATTTTAATTGATATAACCATTCTGGGAAGTAACTTTTATGTCCCTGAAGACCATAAGGAAGAGGTTAAAATAGTTTTTAAAAAAATTGTAGAATTTTTTTTATATGTACAATGTAAATTAAGATATAAGACATTCAACACATTATTATATGTCTGGCCATTTTTTCCAATACGAACATGAAAACTAAATCAGAATAATGGAGTCATACCTTCTCCCTCTTGGTAGTAGACCATTAGACTAAATATATTGATTTTAAAGTATTAATGCCTAGGCGTAAATATTTACTCAGTGGTAGTACTACCAATCACAGTTTATGCAATCCACATGAGACTAAATTTATTGATTTTCTACAAGATAATACCGGTAATAAGCTAATTTGCTTTATACAATCAACTCTTTATGATTAGTATGCAATGTCAAATATTTTTTTTATTTATTTTTTTAAATGTTTTTCTATGTTTTTAATATTGAAGATGTGATAGACCTGGCTCTGCTGGGTCTTGGGGTTAGAAATAAAATTGTTTTAAAGCTTTGTATGGATTTTATTATCAAATATTATATAGTTACTCTCTGAGTGATGTGGTATTTTATTTTAATGAACAGCCAAGTAAGTTACAATGGCCATCTGGAGTACTTTATAAACCCAACCCTATCTTCCACTAGTTTAATTGAAGTATTATTAATAAATATCTGGTGTACAATTGTCATGGAATGCAGGCTGATTTCCCACTCTCACTTAAAAGATTTTTTCTAAACATGCTTTAACAATATATTATACATGTAAGAGCTAAACATATATATGTTGCATTTGGTTAGCAAATTCATATGGTTTGTGAACCATTTAAATGATGCAAATTTTTATTTTTGTATCCAACCATACATATCATTTGCATATGGTTGAAGTCAACAGAAGTTATTATATGGTTTGCATACATATAAAAAAGCAAATTTTTAAAGTTTAAAAAAATTAAACATACACAAATTTTTCATCACCATGAGTATTAAAAGCTCTTTCAATAATTAATAAATATGGCTAGAATATTATGAAAATATTACTGTCATTGATAACTGAATAATTGAAATAAAATTCTCTAATGATACATGTATAACCATATGGTTCACAAATTATGAATTCTCCAACAGAATTTTTGTTTATATACAAAAAAAGACAAATATGTTTGAATAATTACCCATTATTCACCAACAGTACATTTGGTCCATGAACCCTATGAATGGTTAGATACAAGAATATTATTCACTAAATGGATATAACATATACAAGAGCTAGAAGATTTGTTAAAAAATATATATATGGTGTTAATATGTTTTAATATGGTGTTATTTATTGCCACAGGTAATAAACACAAGGTTCCCATGCTGCCTTAAAACCCTTGAGTTTTATCAAAATGCCACAAATAATATCCATTGAATGCCCCTTAAATTTCATAGTTTTTTATAAAAAATTATTGTTTATTTCTAAGTTTTTAAATACACTCATTAATGTATACCTATGCATGGTGCCCACATGTCTGGAAAGTCTTGGAAAATGGGAGGGTCTGGAAAGTCTTTGAAAATTCCTGAATTTTTATATATAATTAAACAACTTTTACACTTAATTTAATATACTCAAAAATGTGGCATGTGGTGGTTTTAGTAAAATCCAATCTTTTTAAATACTTTTCTAATAACATTCAATTATTTTTGCTAAGCAGAGCCCTTATGGCTGCAGGGAATTAGGCAACCCTGGCATGCT
The DNA here is from genome assembly GCA_034780395.1 of Vannuccia rotundouncinata. Lineage (NCBI taxonomy): Eukaryota > Metazoa > Platyhelminthes > Proseriata > Coelogynoporidae > Vannuccia > Vannuccia rotundouncinata. The sequence continues at coordinate 70,001 of JAUZNC010013340.1, read as the reverse complement.
GAATTGTCACTAGATAGTAATTTACCTGTAACATTCCTGATTCTCTTACTACATATTGTATAAATCTATCAAAATTTTAAATACAATTTCATTCTTTAGAAAATTTATAATTTCACTTCATTCATTACTAGTTTTAACCTTTACCATGTTTCCATGATTGTTAGACCATCTTCTATAGTGGTCATTTAGTAATGGCTCATAAATATTGCTTCTTTTATTATTTACTTCAGTTATTGAATGTATGGCTTCCAAAAAGACATATTTTCAAAAGTCTAGGCAAAGTCAGCATAACTGGGTGCAAGCTGTTGTAGATGATCAGACTAAGGCTTTCTGCACTCTGTGCAAAGGAGATCAATCTTAGTTTTATGGGAGAAGGTGGCCTGAAAAGCCATATGAAAATGAATTCCCACTAAAAGAAAGAGAAGGATGCTTCCACTAATAAAAGACTGTCTGTCATTACAAGTTCCAGCATGAGCTCTCTCTGTCTTTCCAATATGGTTTTTACCATTGGCCAATTCTCAGTCAGCCATCCTTTCTGTTGCTTCTGTATGTGTCATCAACGCCAGCACTAGGAAGCCAGAACTTGTCTGGGCAGTAAAAATGGTTGTCAACCACTTCATTTCGATCATCTGCAGACACTGGCTCCCTTTTCCAACTCATGTTTCCAGATAGTGCAATTGCAAAGCAGTTTAGCCTAGGGTATGATAAAGCAAGCTACATTGCGCCATACTATGAAAACCAACTTCTTGTCAGTCTGTCAAAATGCATGGGTGTTAGTATTTCCTTTGATGAGTCATTGTACAAAGATATTCAGCAGAGCCAGATGGACTTACACGTGGACTTGACTGTAGCCTAGACTATGTAACCAACATAATTACTGTTCACATGCTATTTATTTACATTAAATGTGTTTTTCACATATATATATATATATCATTTTCATTCTTTTCATGCCGCAAGTTGCAATGTTATAATGAAAATCACAAAAAATTTGTTTGACAAGATATGTCTGAAAATTTTTAAGGAGTTTGAAATTTTAATACCACAAATGTGCAGGCACCATGCTATAATATATACATTAATAAACAAATTAAAGAAGAAGCATTGCTTATATGAAGATTCTATAAGACTCTAGCAAGAATCAAAAAGTTAGCAAAGACATTGGTTCAAAAGTCAAGCAAATTAATTTTGATTAAGCAAATAATCATGATTAATTTAGTTATCCTGACTTTTTTGAGAATACAATAGCAATTTAAAAATTTTGTATAATGGACACAAATCAAAATTTTACATAGCCAGTTCTAGCTAACATTTTTAAAGTCTGAATATGTGCTCACATATGTTTAAACATAACTTTTTTCTGATATTGTCATTGAAAAACTAAAAAATAATTATATACAGTCTACTCCGCCTAAACTGGTTTATGGAAAGTGAAGAAGTCAAGGCGACTGTCTAATATGTATTGGCTTTGTACCAATTAGATGTTATTGTATGTGGATTAATGCATGACTGTCCATCTCTCTCTAATGATTACTGCTTTAGGAATGTAGACACAGTTTATTTGTGACTTTTTGTGAATATACTGTTAGTTTACAGGACTGCACTTGAAAAGGCGTCTGGATTACACATAGCTAAATACTGTGTAAGGGACTGCAAGAAGTGTCTGGTGTACAGTTTAGGTGCATCTGGTTTATAGGTGCTATTTAACATAAAAAAGATAGGTGGGAAATATTGGTTCTTTATGTGGTATCCGGATTAGGCACATCTGGTTTAGGCAGAGTAGATTGTATTGATATATTGATTTTTTTTAAATTTATTATATATATAATATAAATTAATTTTATATGAGTAGGTACTTTTTAATATTCTTTATAAGACCAAAATATAAAATAATATATATTTTTGAGTTTTTCTAGAGCATAAAGAAACTGAAGATAAACTTCCTGTACAATGAAAAACAACACTGAACATTAATATATTGTAATGTTACTCCAGGGAATTGATATAAATATGTATAAGTTACAATTAATAACATAAATATTTTCTATTTGAATCAGCATAGTGTATGGTTGTGCAAATTCCTGTCTATCACAATATATTTTGTTCAGAAAGTTTTTCTTCAGCATTGTAAAAAAAACTTTTTAATACTATTTCCCAGTACTATAGTGCATGTTGCTTTTAATTACTTAAAATTAAAATAGTTTCATTGTATTGGACTCTGATGTTTTGTTACAAATGAATTACCAATGCACACAGATACATACACAAGATATGAATTCTTGGAGATTGGGTTAATTTTATAATATTTTATGATATTTGACAATATTGGATGAAAATGAATACAGAGAAGTTGTTTTATTATCTGATGCATGTGGTGGTCAAATTTGTAACAAAATTTTAAGTTCCTTCTTGTATAAATAGGTTCATGATTTGAGGAATATCATTTAAATTAACCAACTATTTCATGTGTCTGGCCATTCTCAAAAAGAAAGCAACCAGATTCACAGCATACTCTGGAAGGTAAGTATTTCATCCTATGAATTTAATCAATAATCTACAAACGGTTCACAAAACAGGGATCCAAAACAGAGTAACACACCTGTCACATTAAAAACGAATTGGAAAAGTGTACCCATTACTGCTAAAAAATACAAAATTTCTTAAATATGGCAATGTAAATTGCCTTGAAATTTGGCAGCTCCATTTCTGAAAGGACAATTATGGATTCATTGAAGTTAAATTGCCATAACTGAAGAATACCATCAGCTACCTGTTATTATATGTGGTACACTGCTTCATACTTCATCAATTGTCATTACAAAAGTGTACAACCACTGGAGATCAATTAAAGAAAAGTAAAAGGGTGTCTGAATACACTCTTGTTGAAACACAAAATTCTCAATCGATTTCATGAATGCTAGAGGGTCAGCCAACTGCTTTGGAAATATGTTATGATGATTATGTGTAAATAGCATTCGTTTCACATTTATTCTATATTGTGTCTTATTCCTTCATAGTACAGTATTATCAACATATTTGTACCTATGATTATTGGACAATTAACATATTGCCATTAACAATACATAGATTTATAATTGGGCCTGCTAATAAATATTCAAAATAAAATCATTTTAAAACAATGTTTTCATATATATTTTATGATTTCTTTTATTATTACCTAATTTAATAAATTTTATATAATCTATGCCATGGTATATTGTATACCAGCTGTAGCTAAAAATTAATATCACTGTGTTACAAAAATATATTAAAGTAATTAGTAACAAATTAGTAAACCTATCAACAAAAAATAGTTCTGTAATAAAAATTATTAAGCACAAAAAAATAATTTTTTTAAACTCAATTTACCATAAGTTAGAAAAACTGGAATACAATAATTTGCATTGCCTGCTTTGATATTACATTTTATGTTATTTACTAAAAATAAAAGGGTACGGTTGCAACAATAAGTCAAAAAACTAAGGTCCTAAAGGTCTTGTAAGGTCTTTCATGTACAGTATACTCTTATTTTATATTTTTTTATTTCCAAAAATTTTACCAATTAAAAATTAACAAATTTTTATCTATATATTCCTTTATTTTAAAACAATTTTTAAGTATATGTAAATTAACTACATTTTTTGTTTTTGATGTGAATATTAGTTTTAATTTGAATTTCAGATTATTTTTTATTGTTTTAAATACTAAATATTTACATTTTTCATTTAAAGGATTTGTCCTAATTATATAATTTGTCTGTATGTTTTCAGCCTAAAGGTCGGGAGCATCTTGGAATATTACCCAAAAAACAGGATTTTAAGAAGAGAGCTGTGTACGATTTACAACTTTAATTGTTAACTTTCATCAAACAAAATCATAATTATTTACTAGTTAATCCATTATTGGTCAAATTCTAATTTTTATTTAAAATCTTTATTTGGAATTTGAATTTTTCAGTAAATAGACTAAAATTACTTCTGAGTAAATAATCTACTATTTTTTTATTATTAAAAAAAATGGAATTATAACAGTTCTACAAATATTCCAAAATATTTTAAAATAAAAATCATATTTAACCATTACATTTTATAAGTCGAATACTTTACCAATCATGATTCTTAGTTGGTTTTCACAGAAATTTATTCTTTTTTGTACTCTGCAGAGAACATGAGAAGAAACAAAAGACAATTGTTGCCCTCAAGCGGCAAGCGCAGGATAAGAACGCCAATGAATTCTATTTCAGTATGATAAATTCTAAAACCGATGTAAGATATTTATAACATGATTTGTTGAAAGTTTGGAATACTAATATTCTACAATTCAAATAATTGGTTTTCTACATAATACATAGTCGTCTCGTTAATTGATTTCAACCCTCTTGTCAATGAATCCTGACAGGACGGTGTACACCATGCAGTGCCTAAAGTAAAAGCATATACTGATGAGGAACTCGCAGGCCTAATGACCCAAGACATTGCATACCTCCGTAACAAGTTAGTCTCAGAACAAGCCAAGATCACACGCCTACAGAGTGGTCTTCATCTGATTGGTGGAGATCGACCCGTCCAACACACCCACACTCTTTTTGTGTCAACACGAAGGCAGAAACACCGCTTAGACCCTGCCAAGAGACTCAACACACATCCCGCCTTTCTCGATAGGGCATTCAATCGACCGCGCATGGACCAGCTCTCCCAGCAACTTGTTGCCAAGGAGACCATGGAAACGGTTGCCCGAGTTGCCAAGGAAACCGAGCGTTCATACCGCGAATTAGGAGAACGACAGAATCGTTTGGAGAAGTTACAGTTGGCAGTGTCGAAGATGGAAGCTAAAAGTTACATTATGGTGAGTCAGTTGTGGATCCATTGAAATGTTCGAAATTGAATATTTTGAATTTGATTCAATAATTCGAAATAGGAGTTTTTGGAGTATTAGTACGTACAAAGGCATGTATATAACTTAATATATTACATTTTTGAGATTACGGTATTTAATCTTAGTTATGTATATTTCCGATTTAATTTTTAATTGACTTAAATTGAATCAAATTATGGAACACAAAACTTCAATAGGCAACAATATATTTGTATGTTTTGAGTATTCATAAAATGGAAATGTTTGCAAGTGAAGTATATTTTACTAAATTTTTTACTTTTCAGAAAAATAAAGGTATTCGCATGAAGGAAATGACAAAGGAGACGAAGTCTCAAGCCCCCATTTATAAGTTTGAATTCAAGAGAAAGCGCTAACTAATTATTTGGGGCTTAGAATTATATCTTTGTATATATGAAAATATATATGTTACAGAAAACGTGTACAGAAAATAAAATTTATAATATTTATGATATTATATGGAAAATGACGGTTTCAAAATTTCATGTTATTGTAATATATAATAATGAATTGATTTTGCTATTTACCTCAATATTATATATTTTATGTTAAAAATGTTAATAGGAGGAGACGTCAAATTTTTTGTAACCTATGTTTTAATTCTTAGATTATTCTGATAATAATAATCATTTTATCAGAGGGATATATACGCTCGAGGGATGGTGTAAAATTGTGGGGAGGTGGTAATTGTCTTAAAGTGTCGTCATATTTTTTTCTATTATGTGGGCCTGCCCTAAAATATCGACACGTTGGATAGTGGGAGTGTGTACTAAGGGGGCCAAATTTTGCGTGACGTAATTTTTAGACAGTCCATATAGAATATGGATAAACTTAATTTTATTGGCAGATGAAAATATGCGGTTATATAGAAAACATCTAATTAAATTTTTGAAGAGAGGGGGTCCCTAAATTTGTGAATAACTTTCAAGTGCATAGAAATATAATACATTAGAAGCGACTACCCTATAATGGTTCATCGATATTTTATGTGCGGCCGATGAAATCATTTAGACGGGGAAATTCCAATATCTATTTTAAGAAAAGATTGATAAGCATATGTTTACAAATAGAATGATTAGTTAAAACAAAAGAAAATGATACAAAATATAAATAATATTTACTACGTAGCTACCTCACAAATATACTAAAGTTATTAATTCTGTACTTTGTAATTTCACACAGATAATAATATAGCAACGTCTATAACATAGAAATATATTAATTTAAGTTTAACTATTTTTTTTTGTATAAATATACCTGTTATCCCATTTTAAAATGAATTTTGAAGCAAACTATAAATTCAAATGAGTATTTATAAATGGATAATTAACGAAGTATTCTAAAAATCTGCTTATACTAAAATCCTCCTTTACTTTATTATTTTTACAGTGGAATAATTTTACTGTTAAATCATATTAAAGTTTAGTTAATATTTTTTGGTATAAAAATACCTACCCCTAGTGGCATTTTATAAAGAATATTGAAGCTATCTAAAAATTGAAATGAGTATAATAAATATTTTTACCCATATTACCCAATTATAAAAAAGCAGTGACGAAAGAATAATGAAATAAAATATTTTTTTATTTTGAATGAATACGATAAGAGATACATACAAGTGTATTGTATTATGTACATAAGACTAAGAGAGTTTTTATACAAACTACTAAATAACAAAATTTATTATGCAACTATATGACATATCGATTTTTAAACGAAAAATGTATAAAAAGCTATAAAATATGTAAAAATTGACTTACTAATAGAAGGACTAAGCGTTTAAAAACGTTGCACGATTTTTGTATCTTGGACCCGGACTATAATGCTATATAGTCATTGTGTATATTTTATATGTTGTTTTATCCTTTCGATTAAGTATAAATATACACACCGCACTTTTTGAAAACAATTTCTCACGTTTGCTAAGTGTAATAATTATATTTTCCCCTTTTTAACCGAGTAATTTGTACATTAATAATTTAAAATTTGCAATTTCAATATAACACAAAGCTTTGTTATTTCAATCAACACCTATCGTGAATTGATGTATAGCTCTTGATATTTTTGCATTTTATTTTCTCCACAGAAAAAAAAAATTAAGGTCTGACATTTTATTGAAATTGTCTGAAAAGTCAGAATTTTTTTAAGGGAAATTGAATAAAAACCATGTAGATAAGTGATCTAGAAAATATAACAGGGACGGTTCGGTGTGTTAAAATGTGACAAAATGTGTCATTTAGAAGTTGGTAGGATAAATGTGTCAAAATTAAATTTTATGTGAAAAAATAATATTTTATGTTTCAAAATCAAATTTTTACACAACATTATATTTTTATGTGTCAAAATTCATTTTAGAAAAAATTAACAAATAAAATCTTTGTATCACACTTAAAATGTGTAACAAAATCATAAATATATAATTTTTTTCTAAAAAATGTCAAAAATTCATAATCCATTTAGGTAGGAATGCTAAACACAGTCATTAAGACTGCAGGTAGTGAGTGCCCCTAACTTGCTAATACCTCTACATTTAGGTGAAGAGAGTAGATAGTTACTGATTGCTTGTTTTTGGGATTAAAACTGCAACTTACTAAAATTTCTCAACTTGGCAATACTTATCAAGTTATGTTTAACCTTTTAATGACTGTATTATCCTGTAGAAAAGTTCACTCGCCAGACGGCTATATAAAATCAAAAATTCAAATTGGTTTAGTTAGTATTCTTATTGTGTTCTTATTGGATTATATTCAGCTGATTTATAATAGGGGTGTCTTGAGTTGACATATTCTATTAGCCGTACATATAATTCAATATTTCTCGTGTTCATTGTTTCTAATATTATATTATTTAGTTTACCACATATTTTATAGTATATTCTTCAAATTAGAATAAATCTTTCTATAGAAGAACATTTACAGAACTAAATATATTTTGCGTAGGTATATATTATTATAAGTATATAGTCAATAATAATATAATTATTGAATTATGCCTTATACTTTATATTTGTTAAAAAGTGCTTTATTATATAAATTCATAAGTTTGAAATTATTATTTTTACCTATATATATTATATTGTCTTATCATATTTTATGGCCAATACATTTTCACTTTCTAAAAGCAATGCGAGAAGGTTTAGTCATGCCTCTATCTCCTATATAAATAAAGAGTATAAACAACAGCTTGAATTATTGCAATTATAATTTGACAAAAACGATGCAATTATGTAAACATATAGCTGGCCTGATAAATTATAGAGATTTGTTATATAATATATCATTGCTTTTATTTGTTTTCATTACGCAATTCAATTTAGAATCAGAGTGCAGATCTTATCAGATAAATACAATTTAGAATCAGAGTGCAGATCTTATCATATAAAGAAACATTCAACAGATCTCAATCTACATATATAACAGACAACTCGAATTGTATACGCAATCTTTACGATTGATTTAGGCTGAATAATTTTTTTTATAATTAGACAATATATATATATATATAAAGAATGACATTTTATAGTCATTTTATTTATTATACATCAATAATATATGAATATTATACCTCTAAGTCTATATCTGTTTATTATATTTGTCTAAAATATCAGAAATATATATGTTAGAAAAACTGACATATAAATATAATATTCAAACATATATTTGGAAAAATGGGAAAAAATAAAAATAAATTACATATTGTGATAATGTCTAAAACACAATTCAATGCACAATGCAGGAGTGAGGTGACAAGCAGGACAGTAAAAATAGGTCCAAGTTAGTCGACCATCTCGGCTGCATTGCTTGCATCGTCATCTTGGTTTTTGAGTGGTGGCTGTTGGGGGGTTCTGGCGGGGCAGATGGACTTCAATAAGTTGTTGTGGGACTGGAGGGTTGAGGAGAAGGATTGCTTCAATTAAATTTTCCTCAAAGCTTAGAAATGGCTCCGCATTATTCTTCAATCTCCTATAAATAAAGAGAAAAATATATTAAAAGTTTTCAACCATATATATAATATTTAGGTATACTTGAAGCATACATTTCTGATATAGTTGTATAAATTTCAAAATACAAGGTCACTATATTATATAGATATATATATATTTTTATTAGTATAATTTGTAGAATGAAATAGCTTGATAAGTAAAACAAAAATTGAATATAGGAAGCAATTCATATAATAAAGTATTCTTTTATATGAGCACATTATAAAATTTATTTATGTTTATAAAAAAATAAAATGTAAACCAATAAATATTACATGTTTTTTCATGATATTTATAACAAGTTTTATTATAATATAAACCGATATTATAAATTTATAATTATATAAACATACCTAAATAAAAACCACCCATTGAGCACCATCCGTTGCATCAAATGCAGCCCTAATTTCACAAACCATCTCTGTGATTTTCTAGCCACATTATAGTGGCTCAACACTCCATCAGCTAGGTCAACACCCCCCATTTTCTTGTTGTAGTGACCGATGGGAGATGGACGGTTGTAGGCCTCGACCACACTGCCGCAATGAATCCTCTCCAGAGGTGTCAATTCGGCGTCACCCGAAGAACTCAAAAAAAATAAATCCTTTTTGTCATGGAATCGGATGGCAAGAAGAGATCCTCTGCAATAGAAGCGTGATTGAAGCCTATAAATCGGATATTAAAAAACAATTAAAATATATTTTTTGATTGATAAATGTGTAAAATTACAGTATATATATCAATATCATGTATATAATATATGTATATTTATTATATTTATACAATCAGAATTATTTATATTGGCATATTATACATATATATATATATATTGTATATAGGATTGAGTTTATATATTATAATATATACCTATATAGGTATTAGTGTGTATAATATATATAAGAAAATAGAAAAATATATATTTTAAATAATATGAAATCGTTATAGATATGTAATGTATATAAGTATAGCTTTATATATTTCCAACAAATAATGTTTTTCATTTTATATATATATGCTATATATAATTTATGCAATTTATTATACTTACATATACCTATATAGGTACTATAATATAGAATTATATCTAAAAAATATTGTTGAAAGTTTCAGTATTGTTATGTAAATATATATATCCTTATATAATTTAAAATCACCTTGGAAGACGTCCTTGTTTGAGACTGGCTGGAATGCCTCTACCCTTAGCGATGGTTCCGGAAGCTGTGGTCTGCCAATTGAGCAAAAACTCCTGCAATCGAGTAGAGTTGTAATAAAAATCTACCATGCAATGGTAGCCCTGGTCAAGGAGACCTGTGCGGTCTAAAAGGTGTACTACTATTTTTTCGTCATGGAAAGGTCGCCTACGCCAGGAACGTCATGTGCCCAAGTGTTCGCATTCTCCCTCCCGGTGTACATCTCAAAGTCAAGCATGTAACCTTTTGAATCGCATAAACAAAAAAGCTTTATGCCAAACCGAGCTCTCTTCATGGGGATATATTGCCGGAAGGTAAGCCTGCCCTTGTGCTTCAGAAGAGCTTCCTCCACTACAACTTCCCTATAAAATAAAATGAGTTTATATTGGCCAAATATATTATCTAAAATAATGCAATTATTTATTTACCTTTTGGGACAATAAACCTGCCGCAATTTTCGACAAAGTTCATCAAACAGCGGTTGCACCTGAGTCTGTCGATTTCTGGGGATGACGTCTGCAGGTAAGGTGAATCTGAGAAAACGTAAAATCTGCAGAAAACGATCTCTCCGCATGATAGCTGGGTGTCTAAACAAATCTGAACAATGCAGCTTAGAGTTTGACCAATAGTTATGGTATTCAGGTTTCACAGTGATGCCCATCACCATGACTAAGGTGAACCATTCCTGGAGTTCTTGTGGGTTTGTGTCCATCCATCTGACCATATTGTTTGCTGCATTCAGATGAGGTTGAGCGGCAGTGCAGGCGTTTGTAAATATGGATATTTGCTGCCACAAATCCTCAGTTAAAAATAAACTAACAAAATCTAAAGATCCTCCATTGCGCAATGCAACTTCATCGATATCAGGGGAAAGACCAGGAGCACCAAAGAAAAAGGGAAGTTCCTCAGCCCTATGGTCTAAACTGGGGAAAGCTTCAGCCCACTGCTGATTGTCTAAAACATCGTTCTCAGAATCAGAAGAAAGAGATGACAACAATGTTGATGAAGAAGAATGAGAATTGGAAGAAGAAGAAGAACTAGACATAATTATACAAATGGTACAATCCAATAATAATAAGTAATAATATAAAAAAAGATGATAAATGTACAATATAATAAAGTGAAATATAACTTGATTTACAATAATACGGTAATTACAATAATACAGTAGATAATTATAGGATTATGATATACAGATATATAAGATAATAATAATAATACACAAAATATGGTAATAAAGGTAAGAAAAATTACAAATTAGTCAATACTCAACAAGGAAAGCAACAAGAATTACTGTGGTCAGCAAAGGGAGAGAGAAATTGTGAATTATCATGTGTCTCCTTACCATATTATTGTCAAAGCTATCGTAAAATCAGCATTATTGCTACCAAATTCTCATTAGCCAATCAAAATATTCTACAGAAAAGCGCGTGTTCATCGTTTAGTCTGTCTTGACAAATAGTAATTCGATCCCCATTTTAGTGTCTTTGCCCAGCAGTATAGAAACTAAAACAAGAGACATTTGTCCAGCGGCCTAGTTAAATTATTTTGTATGCATTTCAGTTAGATCTATTTTTAGAAATGCACTCATTTCTACTCTATAGTTGTGATCAATGTTTGATACACCCTGCTGGGTGAGTTAACTTAGATTTTTTTGTATCAAACATTGATCGGCCCGTCGGGAAAAGGTTAAACCTGTCACATGGAAATGCAGACATAGAGTGCTCCTTTAGTGAAAACATACTTTTCCTCACTTATGGCAGAACACAATTAACCAATGTTACTCTTAATTGATATAAGAGTGTTTCCTCATTCATGAGGAGGTTTGACAGTGACCCAGCCAAGTTACCAATCTCTAATTGACTTTTATGTAATGTTTGAAAAGCAAAAAAGAACTATGTAAAGCAGCTTGCAGATGAAAAGAAAGCAAAGTAAAATGCAGAAGTTGCAAGAGCATCAGCCTCTCAACCAGAATCCAGCAACATAAAATGACAGGAAGAACTTAATAGGGCTATTCATGCAGGTCTAAAGGAAGCATCCATGCTTTTGAAAAAAAGTGTTGTCATGTGTTTAATAAAGGCCTGGAAAAGAATTTTTTTAATAAAGTGCCAGCACTGATTACCATTTTTGAAAGGAGTCAGTCTTTAGTCTTTGCTGGTTGGGTTGGAAGCAAAGAAGACGGATTTGGAAACTCCAAAGAAGAATTTAAAATGATTCAGTGTCTACTAGAAACTGATATAAACTGTATTTTTGTGTTTTATATGTGTTTTACAGCACAATTTTATTTGTACGTAACTGTTAAATGTAAACTTAATGTACTTTTCTATAATAAAGAGATAGAGAATGGCTATACTACAGTCACACAAAAACACATGTTTCAGCATGATTCATGATATTATCATATACAGTCTACTCTGCCTAAACTGGACACCCATAAATCTAAAAAAAATGTCCAGTTTATGGAGAATAAAGAAGTCAAGGCCACTGCCAATATTGGCTTTTTGAGCCAATTAGAATGTTATTGTATGTGGATTAATGCGTGGCTGTTTGTCTCTCTATTGATTACTGCTTTAGGAATATAGACACCATTTATTTGAGACTTTGATGTGCGGCTGTCTTTCTATTGTTGTTTCTCTCTATTGATTACTGCTTTTAGAATATATACTGTTACTTTACAGGACTGTAATTGAAAATGCATCTGGATTACACATAGCTAAATATTGTAAATAATACTGTGTAAGGGACTGCATGAAGCATCCAGTGTACAGTTTAGGCACATCCAGTTTATAGGTGCTATTTAACATAGAAAAGTTAGGAAGGAAATATTGGTTGTTTATGTGGCATCCTGTTTGAACAATCATGTCGATTAGGCGCATCCAGTTTAGGTGGAGTAGACTGTAATTATCATATTTGCATATAACAAAATGCACATGTAATTAACTTTTTTTAAAGCCCCTTGCTGCACATACTATATACTGTATTATCATATTATCTTATATCAGGAGGGTGTTTGAGAGACACACTCATAAACATGCTCAATGAGCCCCTTACTAAAACATTTTAATGAGGGCTCACAAAATGTGTTCAGAAGACGCACTCATTAAGCCATCATAATCGAAGTGCTCATAAACACGGAATTCCCTCTTTACTATAAATGGAAACATTTAAATTGGGCTACACTTGTTTTGATTCATGGAAACAAAATTGATGTGTGTCTGCATCAATGGGACATACCTCGTGAAATCCGGACGCATGTGCGTGTGAGAACACTGAATGTGTGTGTGTGTATGAGAAATTTCCAAGGAAGTGAATGCATGTTGTTAATATAACTGAAAGAATGAGTTAATAAGCACTTAACAAGGTGGTACCTGCCCTCATTAAACTTTAGCCAGATCAATATTTTATGACAGTTCTCTGGAACGCGTACATGAGGGCTCAATTAAAGTATTGATTTTTAGTTCTCATGAATGCTTACTTGCTTATTGAGCCCTGCTAAGTTTATGAGCTGTCTCTCAAACAACCAAAATAATCAAAATTAGGGTTTTTAAAAATATGTAGTTTTATGTAAGTCACAGGGGTGGTTTGCTGGCCATTAAAAATTTGAAAATCATAATAAGTATCCTTTATTATCATCTATGGCACTAAATATATCTAGAAAAGTAATAACTTAATTTTGTCATAGTAAAAAAACTTTTATTTATTTTGTTGATTACACTATTATGTATATATTTGATGTGAAAAGATGTAGTGGACCATCCCTGATATAATTTAAGTCCATAGCAATACCTTTTTCATGGGGGGGGAGAGGCACTTTTATAAAAAACACTATTATTAAAATTATAAATATTAAATTAATATTGCATGTTAGCAGCCCCATCATAACATTAACCTTGGAATTTACTGATTCCAAAAGGCATCTGACATTGTTTGTATTGTACAAGGTTCTCCACTATCATACAAGGTATTCTTATTCACTGTGAAACATGAACATGGATGGAGACTGCTATGGGAACATATGCCGAGGATTATTTTTATCAACTTCAAATCACTAGCAATAGTAAATGGAAATTCAATTATTCATGCAAGATTAACCCAGATTGTTAAAATTGGGATAATTATGATTTGGATAATTTTCTTGTACCCCAGGAGTTATAATGAGATATAATGAAAACGTGTGCATCGTCTGTTTGTTTGTCTTCATTTATAATTACTTGCTACTGTTTTCTTGTGTTTGCATCAATATTTGTGTGTATTATTGATTATTATTGAGACCATTTTATCATATGTGTTTGTCAACTTTGTTCATAGTTTTATATTTTGTTTGTTTGTACTATTTGTTTGTAATACATAATAGGAAACTATGTGGAAACTCAGTGGCTAACACAGAGTTAATGTGTGTCTCTATGTGTTTCTATCATTATAACACATGACTAATTGTGTCTCATGACAATTATATACTAAAAACTAAGAAATATCTAAAATTGATGCAATAATGTATGTATACTACTTAAAACAGTATAATATTAAGCTCGTAAGTAGTATAAATAAACTGTTTATGCATGACACAAAAAATTGAACTGCTAAAATTGATTCGTTTTGCCAGTTTTAGAATCATTAAAGTGTACTTAACAAATTGCCACACACAAAATATCCGGTGAATTTTTTATAGACTTCCTCTATAATTCGGAATTCTATAAATTGCCAAAATGATCATTTTAGACCACAGAAAAAAATTTAACCATTTAAAAAATGTAATGTCACCATATTTTTGTATCTCTACATTCAGGCAATCGAAAAGTGTATACAGATTTACTGGTGAATTTTTTGAAAATAATTTGGACAACACAGAATGGGGAAAATTGGTTAAAACTACTATTTTGGTCATAGAAAAACAACGAACAGTTGAAATATTTTAATTTGATTATATTTTTGTATCTCAAGGTAATAGCAATCAATCTGTGTTTACAGATTTTCTGGTGAATTTCATCTTGAAATTTCGGTTATTTACACACCATGTGTTGGATCCTAGTTGAGTTAAGAAATTAGGATAGCTTTGTGCAATTGTCTTAATATAGGATCCTGGTTGAGTTAAGAAATTAGGATTGGTCAACTTTAGTGCAACCTGCCTGACTTCCAGTAAATAATGTTTTTTGTATGTATTGAGATTAATAAAATTACACAATGAAAAAATATCTATACCCCACCCTACATACCATATATTCTTTATCATCCAACTGTTATAAAATGTTACATTCTTTGATCAGTACTTAAATTTTAGGGACCCTCTCTCTTAGCATTCATTTTTTATGCAATTCCCTTTTGTACAATCATTAGGAAATCCACAATCAATGCTTAAATATGTATGCTGTATTTGCTGTATCAAAGAACTTATCAATCATAGAAGTAGTACATAATTATAGCCATCCTGACTACTTTATACATACACATTTACAGTTTAGTACTTACACAGTTGTCACAAATACAGATTAAAATCATTAGGTTTGGCCTTATAAAACAATCCCAAACAATGAAGCCACTGACTTAATAGTTATATATAAATATAAAAACAAGTCTGTAAAGTGCCAGTACTGACTTTAAAACCATTATTAAATATTATTGTAATAATTGTTAATTAGGTATTCATATAATTATATAATCACATATTTACCATTTATTAAACCTAGATAACTGATTAGTTCTTTAAAGATAATACAAAACTTGTATTAAATTACAGACTACTATGGCTAATCAGAATCTGTTCAATTGGAACTACTATAGTTTATTAAAACACAAATTGAATCCCCAATTGTTTGCAATTGTTCCAATATTTGAAAAAATGGCTAACCAGAACTCAGGGTAATGTGAATTGTGAACGGATTTTGTATAATGATCCCTATACCTACAATGTATTTTTATTTACATTTGCTAATTGGAACAGTTCATCTATCTATACTCACCTTAATTTGGGGATTATAAATAACCATGTGGTCATAATTTTATATAAACTAAACCATGAAAATTATTGACATGGTTAGTTAATTGTGTCACCATGTTTGCATCACCTATTCAAATAATAATCCACATTTATATTGTGACACCTTAGTGAGCATTATTATGTGTACCACTATTGACTAATCAAATCATTCCACATTTTAATAATTTTATACACCTTTGCTTAGGCATATGTTTTTTTCTAATAAATGAGACCACTAAGGTTTAATTACAAATGTTTAGAGTTAAATATGTCTAATCCCTCATAAAGAATAAGCAAATTATTTTAATCTTTTCCATGCATCATATTTATTAATAAACAACCATGTAGTTCTAAAACAGATAAATCATTTGACTTTTTTAGAATGATTTAATGGTTGCACGCTAACATAGCTGATAAATTTTCACAGAGGACAGATTCCTATATGCTTAGATAACATAAAAATGGCACATTGATCCAAATTATAAAGATTTGTTAGTATTTTTGATGTTATTCAGTAATAATTCCAAACTAATTTGTAATTGTAATCTTACCCCATTAATTTGATCTCACTACCTACTCGGCTAATTCTTCTTCTTAAAACTATTTATTAGAGAGCATTGTTATAATAAATCACGATATAATAAGTTACGATAAGAAACACTGGTTGTAACACGAGAGAGTCAAATGCCATCACATTGTCATTCAACTACCACGGACTAAACGTGTTGGTTATCGCCCCTTTTCAGTAGCTGCACCAAAAACCTGAAACGCTGTTCCTTCTGTAATCAGAAACATTCAAGACTATGATAAATTTAAATCCAAATTAAAAACCCATTTCTTCCTTTGAGCATGTTATCGTTGATTGTGGTTCGTCCGACTTATGAAATTGCCTGTGTTCATAACATGTATTGTCTTTTGGTGTGTGTTAGTTTTTTGTAGAATAGTCAGTTTATATAGCTTGTTATACACCGGTTAATTAATCTATAAGCTGTTTATTTGTTGTTTATTTTGTGTATTTGTTCTTGTAGGATTGCGATAGTTATAGTCAACTTGTACAGCATGCCATATAACTGAATGTAATTTGTACCTAAATGTTGTCTGTTGTATATCACTTTCTTCTAACCTATTTTGTAGCGCGGCAGACATTGCTTGCAATATGCGGCGCTTTATAAAAATATACTTATTATTATTGTTATTATAATGCATTAAATACAATTGTCTTGTTTAATACATACTGAAATATTACCTATTAATATAATCAAGATCTGTGAGATAAATTATTTCTTGTAATACTTTGAATACAGATGTTTCAATTAACTTTAAATGGTCGCTATTCTTTATAACAGACATACAATGGAGACTGATACAGCCCCAACTCCAACACCGTCCACATCAGAGTTCACAAAGCCAACCGCAGCTCCATCCAGAAAGAGAACAGCTGCAGGGAGTGGTGATCTTATAAGGAGCAAAAAGAGAGCCGAAGATCGTTCTATTATTGTTCCTTCTAACAGAAAATCACCACTTAAGGAGAACTGGAAGAAAATTGTTGAGGTAAAACAATCATCTTTATGCTTGTGTTTTAGAAAGTTATATACCATGAAATATAACAATTTAATGCGTCATGGACAACCTCGCAATAGACAAAGAATTGTACCATGTTCAATTTATCGTGAAACTCTTCTTTCAGATCCTAGTGACTTCACTAAAGCTGCAGGCTCGAGTCCTGTCAAAGACCTCTCCATGGCGGGTAGAAATGCGTCAGAGTAACGCCACCGACGATGAGTCCCATCTTCAAAAAGGCGCTGACTTTGTGGAGGCTTTCATGAAGGGGTTTGATTTAGAAGACGCCAAAGTACTCGTGAGAATGGAAGGTCTCTATGTTGAAACTTTTCACATGGGTGACGTCAAACAGACTCTCAAGGTTAGCGGATTGTATGAATCATAGAGATTAAACTATCTTATAATATTATGGTGAGAACGAGAAGATTTACAAGGTTATGGATAATTGTATATTGTTCCTGTTCTGCCTGTATATAGCTTTGAATATTTTGAAAGCATCTTTCTATGTTAATTTACGGAAAGTGTTCTGCCTGTCTATAGCATTTGATATCTGTAGTATCTTTCCCTGTTAATTCAAATTATGCATAATTTTACATAATAGTTTACAATATTTATGAAGTTCGTAAACTTTTTTGATTACAGTCCGTTGTTTTTAAAGGATTTTGTAAAATGTTTATATAGACAGAACTTTGACTATGGGAGTAACATTTTTATGTTTTGATCACCTTTCGACGGTCGTTTCCATGTATATCTGATAGGTTTTATTGATTTTACAATATAATTTAACAAATAAGTTTAAAATCATGTTTTTTGCCAATCGTTGGGATAAATGAAACCATATCAAAGATTCTTACTTAGATGTCCTATCTATGAATAAGCATTTTAAATATCTATGGTATGAACGTGTCAATTTTTCACAATCGTCAAACTGTTTCCAGGGTGACCATATGGCGCGAGCTGTCGGTCGAGTATGTGGTATCAACGGTCGGACAAAGCACACAATTGAGAACACGACGAGGACACGTGTCGTTATTGCCGACCAAACCATCCACATTTTGGGAACTTATCAGAACATTCAGGTGGCCAGACGAGCGCTTTGTGATCTCATTATGGGTTCTCCACCCAACAAGGTCTATGGCAGACTTCGGAATAATGCAGCTAGACTTACTTCCGCATTTTGAGTTATAAATTGTTCTGTATCATCTACTGTATTACCTCTTCTGTATATTACAATAAAATATAGCAAACTTATGTGACATATCTGTGCTTTTGGTTTACTTATGGGAAATTATCGAAGCTAAAACTCATTTATTATAATATTGGAAAGTTCGGGATTTTAAATTATCAGAAATGTAATTCATATAAAATACATTATTCAACATTATTTTTACCATGTTACTTCTAAAATATATAGAAATAATTTAAATATTAATTTCGCTTGCGTTACTCTAGAATTATTAAAAAATCTTTCAATGAGTTTAACGATACTGTTAGCTATTTGTAATTGCATTTCTCTGACATTGATCTTATTAATAATTCTTAATTTATCGATAGCTGACCTGCACTTATTATTTTTATCAAGATAGTTACGATAATTGTGAGCATTATATGACATTATAAGAGTGTACTACAGGGGCCATGGCCGGACCAATAATTTCGGAGTTAGGGCAAATTTTGTTGATATTACAGAACATTTTTTGAAACTTTTTTTTTATTATTTAAGTCGTATATGTACGTAATAATTAAATATATACTCAGTATACCGACATTATTGTTGTACATGAATTCAGCTAATGCTCATAACTAATGATAAACCAACCCCACAAACTCTCTTTTATTTGTAATACATCATAAAATAAGCGATTTTTTAAAAAATGTTACTCCTATTACATAAAATCATAACATAACTTACCTATGGTAAATTGAAATGCTAAGAATATGTGCGCCTTTTTATTAAAACTAAAATGCCTTTTGTATATAATTATAATTGAACTCTGTGTATAAGTATAATATCCTTATTTACAACTGAAATGCAAAGTCTGTGGATAAAACATAATTATCTACATCAATATAGCTATATTATAGTATGGGCTAACTTACTACTATATATTACGGAATCAAGCTACTACGTATAGTTACGAACTGATTAATAATTGTGTTTCACTTTAAATTTAAGTTACATTTATCCAATACATTTATCCTAATACTCACATGATATGCATATATTTTTTTAAAAACGTATTTTTAGCGTCACACATTTGTTTAGATCCCAATTGTTATGCAGTTGACAAATGCTTACTATCTTTTTAAAGTTTTATTATATATTTATTATATAATTAATTATATCTACTTCAAATTATATATTTTAATTATTGTTATTATATTTTTATTATGATCATACACATTTGAATGTCAACCGCTTAACACTTGTGAAATTTTGGACTATGACTATCATTTCCATCCAGTAAATACATATTGTACGGCTACTATGGTACCGCCCTGCAGGTAGTCATCCTTACCTCTTTTTATCTATACATTTACACTCTTATTATATTTTATCTATCTATCATTTTTATCTAGTGACTATAGATGGATCCTCATATTGTACTATAGTTATTTATCTATCTGTATATATATCTATCTAGCTAATAATTTTAGTAAAATATAATTTGTAAATAACATGGTTAATCCAAATCTATTCAATATATTATTACATTTATAAATAATTGTAGATATATTTTTAGATATTTAGCCTAACTTTCATAATCAAATTATATTTTCAATTAATTAAAATTTTGCGCCTTTTTAGTTACGAGCCCCCTCAAAATTAAATACATGCCTACAGCCCTGCCACTGATGAAGCATGCATTCAGTATATTCATTGAGTTGGTGAAGCAATCCACAATACTTACTGTCACCAAAGAACCAATTCTGCCCCGGTTGAAATAGGCCCCACGTCGTTTCTAAATTGAAACTGGCGATGAATCTCCTGACAGCGTTGATGATCACTTCAGTCGACAGTTCTTTGAAGTGGTCGATTTAGTTGTGGCCTTTAACCAACGTTGTTATAAAATGTGTGCAAACATTGAATTGTTACATACCAAAGCTGCTAAATCACCAGCCATATGATGACCACTTCAAAATAGTTACTGAATTTTACAGAGATATGTGATCTTCGTTCACTAACATTATCAGCACTATTGTAAAATCTCAGTGTGCATTTTTTGATTGAACAAGAGGTTATAACGATAATGGATGTTTTGAAATACATGAGATAAGTAACTGTGGGTCAAACCACATAAATGACATTGTTAATCTGTTTGTACAGGACTTCAGCTGCCATCGACTTAAATTATTGGAAAATTTTTATAGCAATTCCACTGGAACAGTTTCAAAATACAAAAATGTGTCCTTTATAATATATTAAAATCACTAAAATTGACTGTTTATTGATTATTTTTGCTTTCTTGTTTCTCATTGGAGCCTGCGTGGTATAATCTTTTCGTCTTTCAGTTATTACATAAGTCACTGTGTTTTTCCTGGCTGTATAGGTGTATTCCTTGAAAAAGAGTTATTCGAAAATTTGGAATATTTTATTATTCAGCTATATTGTCTTCTTTACTTTATTTTATATATTTAAATTTCTCTCGTAATAATTATATGTAACTATATGTATTAATATAAAACTCTAATTTCAAATTCCAGATAAAACAGACTAATACTATATACGAGGACTTCTAAATAGTGACACTAAATAGTTACTATTTAGAAGTCCTTGCTATATATTACCAAACACGTATGTTACATTTTTATTTTAGAAATTTCATGTATTTGTTTTAATATTAAAAAAATTGAAATTATAGAATTTTATATAGTTACATATAATTTTGAGAGGAATGTAAAAATTTACAGCATTTCAACTAAAGATTTTCCAATTTATTAAATGAAAAATATAATAGATTCTTTAATTTGTATTTTCAAGTACCTATATTTACATATTCTTAATTCTGTTACCATATTACCATATTACCAAACAAATATGTCAATTACGAATTTCATGTATCTGTTTAATCTGGAATTTAAAATTGGAATTTTATATTGTTACACATAGTTTTTAGAGGAATATAAATATAAACATTTACAGTATTAAATCAAACACAATTTCATGAGTTGAAACACGTCTTTCATAAAATTTACCTGTTTAATTTTAATCGTTGGAACATTCGTTTCTTTAGAGAACCAATCTGCTATTATACGTAAGATAAAAATATATGTTTTCTCTCATACAGCTGAAGGTTGCTGCATACCATTCTATCATTCTATTGTCCGCCCCCTCACCCCCACACATTTTTTAAATGAGGCACTGCGCCCTCCTTCCATATTAAATTTTTAAATTTGAAATTTCTAATAAAATTTCTATGATAACTTAAAGCTCCACCGTTTGCAACGTACACCTTACACAACTCAACGCCCATAGCAACAATCAACGCCACATCATCAAATGCAATAACTTGTATTCAACGCCCATAGCAGCAATCAACGCCGCATCATCAAATGCAACAACCTGTACTCAACGCCCATAGCAACAATCAACGCCACATTATCAAATGCAACAACCTGTACTCAACGCCCATAGCAACAATCAACGTTACATCATCAAATGCAACAACATGTACTCAACGCCCGTAGCAACAATCAACGCCACATCATCTAATTCAACAACCTGTACTCAACGCCTATAGCTACAATCAACGCCACATCATCAAATGCAACAACATGTACTCATCGGACAGCCCTTATTTCGAGGACTGCAAATGCCACAACCAGTTCTCTCAACGCCTCTGTTTATGTTCATCAACTGCTACACCCTGTACTCTGACGCCCCATCATCAACTGCAACAACTATAATTAACGCTCCATAATCATCATCTGCAAGTTCTTTATCCAGTGATGCCCCTCAATCCAGTTGTATATATCAATTACTTCCCAAGCACATTATCTGCATAAATCTAATAACTTTAGATTTCCTGAACGGATTTATAGAAGCAATCGTTTAAAAAAAAATTGGTTCAAAATCTATATTTTGGTTTGCATGAAAAAATGCAAAAAATCAGTTTTCATCACGAAATCCAGAAAATTGTTTGTATCTTGAGGGTTAACAAATTTAAAAAAAGGTCCGCAGCGATTTCAAGAACACAAAATATCAAATTAATATCATCTTCTGTTTGAGCAATATCAAGTATGGATTGGGAGCATTCGGGAAACATTATCAAAAGAAGTAAAAATTGAAAAGTCTAATAGAAATATTCTCTGTTCTCTATTACAAAATGAATATTTCAATTAAGAACGGTCTCCGGAGGCCCGCCCAATCGATGGATCAAGAAATGGAGTAGCCATTGGAATAAAATCGGAAAAGCTCATTATACTCATTGCGATAAGGGCATTCTTTTAGTTTGTTTGTACATGATGCAACAAAAAACTCAAATTGTCTACATTGGAAATATTTAAACACAAAGTTTTCCCGAAAACGTCAAGCAAATCTGAATACTGCATTGATGGTTCAGGATTAAAGGTAATGCAACAAGATGGATAGTTCAAGCTCTGAAAGTCTTTCAAGGGTGCTTGGAATTTATACATTTTTCTATATTTACACCCCTTCATGAAATATGGCCCCCTCACCGTGGCCTCTGTTACCATTAATAATAATAATAATGTATATTTAAAACATTTGACAGAACGCAAAGGAGTATTATGAGTATAAAGAAACAGATTAAGTACCATTACATGTAATAATAATAATAATGTAAATGTTCGGGATTAGGAATATTGTAAAGAAATTAGTTCGATATTATGGGAACATTTAATAAAAATAGGATATAGAAAAAGGAGCAGATAATTTACATTGTTAATTTAGGTGTGGGTTATGTTTACCAGAATAAAAATTTGTCAGTCACACTGGTACTCAAAGGTAATTTTGATTAATAACATTTCTTGGAGTGAAGTTTTTCAAGTCGTAGGTTGCTACTGCGCGAGTGTTGAAGGAAGTTTTGCGCAGTGTGTACTTTGTGCATTTTCTTTTTGGTAGGAGATGATGTAATTTGTGGTTATTGTTTGCCACTATTGATTTGAATAGGTTGGCGTCGTATTTTGTGACACATGCTGTAATACTTTTTGTTCGTGCTTACAGTAACCCCATTTCTTTGCTCGTTTGACAAATTGTTCAAGTCTTTCCCGATCTTGCTTGATCGTGTATCCCCACCAGGCTTGAGATGCGTACGTTATTTTGGGGATAATTATCGCTTGCAATATATGTTGTAGGTTTTCTTTTGATAAACCGTGGGACAGCATACTTTTTATGTAAAATAAGGATTTTTTTTGCATTTCTAAATAGTTTTAGAGATATGAGGAGAGAAAGACATTTTTGAGTTGACGTAACTCCAAGGACATTGATTACTGTCTTTCTTGTGATGTTGGGTAGAAGGTGTATTATACTATGGTCACAAATCGTGGTCTAGTAAAAATAATTTCAATCGACTTATTTTCATTAAGAGTTTATTTCCCACTTTTGTATGTGATTTAATTCTTATTATCTTTGATTGTAGTTGGTTCCTGATATAATTAAATACGTATCGTCAGCGTATTTTAGTAAGGCATTTTCTTTGTGTACTGTTGTGAGATCAGATGTTATAGGATTGCGAAGGCTATTGGTCCGATATATATAATGCATATAAATAGGTGAATCACATGCACATATAATATGAACGCCATTTGACCTAGCATATATACTTGTATAAAATTCAATATTTTGAATGTTTTATCGGTAATATGAGATTATATGTTTACTGTATTTCATATAGGATATTCTTCAAAATTAAATTAACTAGGTATACAATTATATAGGTAAAATTGTACTATAAAATTATATTATACTAAAATTTAAATATCTTTCTATGATAGAAAAGTGAATATATTATAAACCTAAGTATAGTTAAATATACTTTCATATATTATAATTATTATATGTGTCTGCTGTTTATTGGAATTTGTTTTCTCATTGTCCTAAAAAACAACACCCCAATTTTTTTGTACTCTGAGATCGTAACAAAGTCTTTTGTGGGGGGTGCGTTCGCACACCCCACACCCTTTGGCTGCGCCCTTGCAATAAATACTATTTTTTAATAAGTTGTTCAGAAAAGTAAAGAAAATGGACTTACTTGCCTATTCATAGAATTTATTTTTACTTTTACCATTTATACAGTTAATATATCGCTTTATTGATTTTTATAAATTTTGTATTCATATTTGAGTATATTTTTTGTCACTTACAAAAAGTGTAACAATTAGCATCTTCTAAACCAGCGAATGTTTTGAAGACATTTTTATTTATATAAGCAACTTTAAGAAAATTCATAATATATATATTAGCATTTCCTAAGTATCTTAAGATTATATTATTTTTTAGATAAAAATAAAATTTATTTTATTGAGCAATCTTTTTATTACTTCCAAAATTTTTCCGATTTAAGTATAATTGCTCTGTGTTATGTTGTCGCAGTTATTTTAATATAATAAGCTGACGTCATTAGAATCAAAGTTTTGATCAACAAATTTGTGATTTGTATTTATAAAAAAACTTTGTAGAAAACTATCGCCAGAAGTCAAAAGTAATGTAACAATATTATGATGTATAGTTTTCATTTTACTACCTGTTTTTTGTTAGATTTTAGGCAAAATCCTATAATAAAAAATGTAGAAATCTGTTCTGTTTATTGTTTTTCAGGGTATTTAACGGAATAGATCTCGCCAAATTGGCTGAAGCAAAGCCTATAGTCTTTATATGACCAATATTTATGGATAAATTTTTAATGTAGATTACGTATCTGGACTTAGCTTTTAATGATTTTAAAAACCATTATATTGTTTCTTGATAACAATTTTTAAATGGTAACATACAAAGAAATACCATTTTATCTGGCAATGATTCACTCGCATTGTAACTATATACACAATATTATTACTAAATTAAATAAATCGGGGAAAGTAAAATATACTTGTGCTAACTACTTGTAAACTTTTCGTATTTATTAACATTACATGTTTTAATTTTTTATTTAATATATTTGCAGTGATTAAAAATAATTATTTCGTTAGTAGTAGATATATATATTATATTGATATAGATTCTCTCCTGTTGGTTCTAAATTTTGGATTTTTTTAAAGTTTATTGTTGTTTTTATAGAAACAGCATTAAAATTAATAACAAGTTTGCATCTTTTCAATTTTAGGTACTGTCATTTCAAGGCACCCTATTGGTTGGCATGAAGCGAAAAGGCAATGAGCTCAACAAAAATCATGAATAACAATTATCTTTTTTTTAAATTAATTATTTTTTGAACTGGATTCACAAATAGTGTAAGTAATATTAAAATATGTATTGTTTATATAAATATATTGTATATAACTTATTATTTATGTTTCATTATTATATTTTAACTCAATATTATTTAGAAAAAGAATTTAAATATATAGAGGTACACTATTTTTATCGATTATTGAATTTGCAAGTAGTACATTTTAATGTATCTGATTTCTAAAATTTACAATCGGCGTCTCCTTGATTTTGAATTTGCAAATCAAAACCTCTTAATTTCTTTATTGTGCCCATATTTTAAGTCCTTTCATAATTGCTTTAATTTACCCTCCCAAGTCACCTTGATTTCTTTGAGTAACCCTTCCAAGTCACATTGATTTCTTTGAGTAACCCTTCCAAGTCACCTTGATTTCTTTGAGTTACCCTTCCAAGTCACCGTCATCTCCTCGATTTCCTGAATTACTTTGAGTTGTCCTTCCAAGTCACCTTTATTTCTTGGATTTACCCATCCAAGTCACATCGATTTCTTTGCATGAAATATAGGTACCTTCCAAGTTGACTTGGAAAGAAATCAAAGTTTCGGATCACTGAGCCTACAACAGAGTTGCTAAAGTAAAATGGTGTGAAATATATGAAGAAAGACAAGATGCAAAACAAAACAAAATAACAGGTGTTGACTGGGAAATTTTCCAACAACAGAATTCAAATTAAAGTTGTGTTTAAAAGAAACGGAGGCAGAATGAAAGGCTGGCAACGATAGCTACTCTTAAGCACATCACCGAAGAAAATATCAAGCTAAAGCGAAAAATGAAAAGCTTATCTGTCACACTTGCTAAAAAACGGAGGAACGAGTCTTTCGAGTCTGAAAGGGATAATTCAGCTTCAAAGTCTGAAGTTATTTCGACATTCAGTACAAAGCCCAAGCACGCAAAGCCAAAAAGACCACCAAAGTCCACACTTCTTTGGCGCTATAGAATCAAGGGTTTTCTTGAAGATGAAGAAGTCTTCAAAGTACTACCAGGGGCTACTATCATTGACAAACAATTGTATAACCCATATAAAATGCCGAAATGTTGGAGAGGTCGAAGAGTGCAAAAACGTGTGTTGAAGTATAAAGGGGCTGACGCTTTTGAAATCTTTAAAGGAAAATACCCACAGTTTCCTTTCAGTATCAAGACTTTCATGAAATGGCGCCCCGTCCACATCATACCCTCTCAAAAGAGATCCAAGAAAATAAAATGTGTTTGTCGGGAGACCTATCCAGAAAAGTCTTTTCTGAAGTTACATTGCTTATCAGAGGGATGCGCCGGTCAATTTCGATCGCGGAATTGTATGCGCGACCTCTCCTTCGCATTGACTGACTTTGGATTGGAAAGATATGTCTGTAACTTTGGAGAGACGGCCGAATTCAAAAATGTGACTGACGGTCTTGGAGGGGTAGTAAAAAGACTCATAACAGTAAAGCATTCTTCAAAATAATGATCTTGCTTTATCGACTTCTCAAGTAGTTGTTAAATACCCCTGGAAAATGTTTGAGATCAGCAAGAAGGACACTCCGAAAGAGAGGGGAAGAGGAGAGCTATTATTCAGGTTGTAATTTCCGGTGTTCCGTTTTCATATATGCTTCTCAATATATTTTTTAAATTTTATTATTGCTTTACACTTACGTTTTAACAGAAGGTACTAATTTTAATCTTATAGTTTTACGTTTATTAGTATGAAATAATAATAAATTAATTTTACTTGTGCGTAACGCTTACTTTTCCCTGTTAGATCTCTATTTCAGAGTCTGCTGGGTATACAAAAATGACAAATTTATTCATTTTGAAGGATGATAATGTTCACAAGGTTCCTTAGTTGTCAAAAAATGTTATTTTAACATTGGTTTTCCGTTTTTCATTTGACAAGTGGAAATAAAAGTAGATTTTAGTGAGAAAAATCATAATTTATTAAAAAAATGTTGTATTAAAATAAAATTATTTACAAAATAGTGGTGGCTTCAATTTTTTATACTTTTTACATCCTCATAGTAAATAATTAATAAATTATTGTCATTAATAATTGTCCAGTTTAATCAAAATCCACCGAAATAGACCAAAACTATGTATCATATTATATTAAGCCATATCTAAACAAAAATGCAATATTTTTGGAATCAAACGGAAGGACTATCGAATCAATTTGGATTTATATAGATGAACATGATTTGTATTGAATATTTGAGGATTTGAGTATAATGATAAAACTTTTCTATTTTTATTATTTTTACTGGAATCTAGAGACTTAGCCGATTCTCAGTTTTATTAATTTTTCAGGTGTCATAATTTTGCGCAAAATATGTAAATTTGAGAAATTTTTTGGGCGATATGTTTTTCAAATTGGAATCTTTTCTATAATTTATGTTAGTTATAGGTAAAAATATTCACAATAAAAAAAATTATTATCTTTTAAAACAAAATTTGAAGCACTGCCTTTCGAAATTATCGAAAATTACGCTATAATGATGCTTTTTTATTTTGAATAACGTAAAATAACACTATATAATAATGCTTTTTTATGATTATAGGTAACTTAAAATTATAAAAAAATTAAATTATATAATTTTTACATTTTTATTTTGTGTTGTGAGTATTTAATATCATATGAAAGTTGTTTGAAAACCACACATAAATTAGCCTTTAACCGACGGAATGTTCAAATTCAGATTTTCAAAAAACATACTTTTCGCATTTCTATTCGATGAAAAATTCAATATATTTGTGATGTTGATAGTTTCGGGAATTTTAAGTTGATGGAAAACACCTTCACCTACCAATAAATAATCTAATATTGAGAACTTCTATTGATGAATTTGATTTCAATGTACTTTACTATAATACCAAGCGCGTCTTTTATAAAATTCGGTTATTATAATTTTAAAAACGTAATTTAAAAATTTAATTTAACAAATGTGTCAAACAATAATAAATCGCAGCTTTATTACACATATTATATCGCTGCTACAAGATTTAAGTGGCCTAAGAGCCATTTCAATTTTGTTCAGCAGAATCAAAAAACTACTTTTATTTTGAACATTTAGATTTATTTTTTAAATTATAAAAAATACAATTAATTGTAATATCAATTAAAAAATAATAGGGTATATAGTAAAGATTACAAATAATTTAACTATTTATTTAATTATTTACATTTAATTTTCACTGGGTAATGATCATTTAAAGCAGGAAAATGTAGCTTACAACATTTAGACCATGCGTTTAGTTTATATCCCGTGCCTATTTATTTGTTGTAATTCAGCCCCATCATCATTATTTTTTTGAAAGCAAAAATATATTCTTTTTCTAATTAATTATATTTTAGTATTAAATAATTAAATTTTTGAGATTGGGGCTGTTCAAAAATGACGTCACGCTGATTAGGGAGAGGGGTTTGATAAATCCGTGACAAAGCGTGATGGAGGGGTTGAGGTGGTTTCCAAAATTGTGACGTCACAAAACGATCTTGTAAAAGCCGCATAAAAAAATAAACTCTGTTGCATTATCTTCACTCTATTTTTAAAGCACATTGTTTCGTTTAAATTAATCGAATATAGTTTATGCGGATTCACAAATTATTCGAAAACGTTTTTCCTTCATAAGATGATAAGGAGAAAGTACCTTTGGGCATTGCAGTTGCAAATAAGCAGGCACCTCTGTTAATGCATCTAGCCTCCGAATGTAGTTCAAAAATTCGCCAAAATCCCCAACGATCTTTGTTGCCCTAGTGTTTCAAACAAAGATTTTGTCTCGTATGTGCAGTAAATGCAAGGCATATCACGCTATAATGTCTCTCTTAAATGGTTCTCTTAAAAGCCACTTAAAACATTGTATCGCGCAGAGTATAACGGCTACTGCTGATATATCCTGCATCTTAATTTAAGATATCCCCATCTCGAATTGCTGCAAGAATACACTGGGAACTAATTTGTGTCATTGCACAAGATGACGAGCAAGAAGAATTTGAATGGTTTGATTCTGAGGAAATGGAAATGGACATTAAGAAAACAGCTCCTAAAAATATTACAATCAAAATCGGTACTCCTGTTTTTTCTATTCAAAATATGATCTTTCAGTCTGGGAAAAGGACGATTAATTTTGGGATGTCTAAAATCGATTACATTAATGCTTTTAATCTTAAAAAAATACCTGCAGATATATTTTCGCCAAATATGTACATATCACACGCAGATGTATTTTATACCTACTTTTTCTAGTAATTACATATTTAATGACCTTATGTATAATTAAGATTTTTGGTAGACATGTCAATCGACCAATAACCCATTGTATAATATAAACTGTGTTTTAATTATTTAAAAAATGTATCCTGCTGAATAGATTTTTATAATAATTATTGTGTGCAATACGCAGGTTATGACACACCTATTAATTGTTACTTATATTTTTATTTCACAATTGTGCGAATGTTAGTTAGATTAATTAAAGGCTGTAAATTATTATCGTTGAGTGTGTATGAAGCTAGGGAGGGGGTAGAACTTAAAGTGACGTCTTTTCTGAAAGGGATTTCGAAATATGTGACTAAGCGTGATACAAGGGGGAGGGGGTAAAATATGGTCCAAATTTGCGTGACGTCTTTTTGGAACAGTCCCTTATATAATATAGAACGCAAATAATTCTAAACCTTAAACATCATTTATTTAATTATTAAACATTTCGGTAATCATGAAATCAAAATCAAACTACGTTAATTCTTTAATTAAAATTTTATGTTTATTGAATGGATTATTTGTGGCGACACTCCTAGACATTTTTACTGCTGTATACAAAATGATTGTATGTTAAAACTCAATTTTTCTAAGGAGAAAAAAATCAAAATGGAAAATTCTTTTAGAATAAAATATCGATGAATGCAAAATTGCAAAATTTTGCTTAAATAATTCAAGGAAAAAAATATCAAAAAATATTGTAATACAATATTTTGTGTTTTAATATTTTATTTTAAATATTAACTATAAACAGAGGTCTCTTTAACATTTATCAATTAACTCATAAGACTTTTCAAACGTGGAATTCTTATATCTGTTTCTTCTTAGAATTTATTTATTGTCTATTAAAATGATATAGTGGAGCGATTCTATTTAATTATTATGCAAGTGTATAATCTAATTGTATCAAAAGTTAATTTCATTATCTATTTAATATCTATAATCTATTTTTATACATAATAGGCATACTGTCACCCATTTTTAGATTATACAAAAATCATAGTTCTATAAAGTTTTTTATTTTATGACATTACTATTCTTACCAATCACATGGAAAAATATTGTGAAATAAGTTACAAGTAGTCCTAGGAGGATATAAAGCAGGAATTTTGTATGCAAACCCTATTTTATAAAAACCAAGTATAAAAACCAAACATTTTGCATTCTATCAGGAATTTTATAAATAAAAAATAAAACCAGGCTTAATTATCTAACATACAGAAAACATGAAATGCAGGCTGGTCTATATAACTTGATTAAAAACATATTACAAAGTGGCTATTATTCTGAATAAGTCAGGGTCAATTAAATTAAAACTTTTAGTAACCCCAAAATGAACTCTATTAAACACCCACACTGCTATAAATCTTTTCTCCTACCATGGACTCTTGCACAACTGTATATAAAAAATTATATGCTATTCAGATTTAATATTTCAATTAGACATAAAAATAATAACATTATTTATAAGGATATATTTTACTCCCAAAAAATATTTATAACAGCATAGATTCCATTTTTGCATAAAAACATAATTTACATGTTATTATTACATTTCACAATTACATGAATAAATAAATATAAAATAATTACTAAATGATATGCAATTGTCTTATAATAACACTTAAAACAAAATAACTCAAATGATTAGAAAAGCCATTAATCAGCACAATTTATACAAAAGAACACTAAGGTTTTCACAAATAAACTTAACTGAGTAAACCATTTGAGTTATTTTTATAATTTGCTCTTGAACAAAAATAACAGCATTGATATTGTCATTATGCACAGCAAGAACAAGAGCATTTTTGTAACTGGCAGCAGAGATTTGGCAAGATAAATGATAAACAAACACATTTGGTTAGACTTAGCCACATGACACTTAGGATACATGCTGATGAACAGAACAAATGCATTATATGCATATATTTTCAGGAAGTTTGCAAACATGGCCAAACTCAATTCATTTTACGCTTATAATTAGCACTTCACCAACAGAATTATCAATAATCATTTCTGGCTTTTGCAGAATAGCTAACATATTTGGTTGATGAGTGAGTGAGTAAGTTGACTATGTTGAGGCTAGAATAGCCTCAACAAACACATCTACCACATCAGTATTTTCAAAAAAAGATGTCTAGGGAAGGAAAGGGACCACCAAACATTCTGAAATGCAGTTTTGGTGTAGCTGGACATTGATGCAGCTAGTGAATCACATCCTCTGGTTCAATACCACATCTCTTGCAAGTAAGATCTTCTTCACTTATTCTGGCTCTGTATGTTTGTAACTTGTTACAGTGTCTAGTCTTCAGTTAGGCAAGTCTTGATTGCTTCTTTCTTGTATTTAATGGATGTTTTTGATTCTTTTCATATGTAATGATATGATGATGCAGCATGGATAATAAGATGATCCCCTTTGATGGCTTGATTGACTCCTCAGTAAATCCAAATATGGAAGTCTGAATTGGCTGTGCTCTGGGGAAAAAAATTGCAGTATAAATTCCTTTTTATTCTTCTTGATGGTTCCATTGCAAGTTAAATTTCAGCCTACTCAATATTTGGCTAGTGAATAAGTAATCACCTGTAATGTGACAAACACTATTAGAAATAAAATCAGTGTGCTTGAGAACTAATTGTTGACTTTTCGCTATCTCACAATTCTAAGCAACACATGCAAATTTATGCAATAAGAGTATATTTATATAAAGTTTACACTCATCAAATTTTTGAATTGTTATTATTATTATAATAAATACTCATAATAATGAGCTATTGTTAAGAAATGGTTTTCCATGATGTCTAATACAATTAATAGCTTTCTAAAATGATGTAAAAAAATCAGATTTGTGAATATGGAATTGGAATTATAAATTAATTGTTCTGGACTAGTCTTGGATAATATCCAAATAAATTCATGATACCACTTCATTATATCTAAAAACAATGCTATTTGCTCTCTATACCTCAAAGCAAAACTTTTATAACTTAAAGATCTTATTGATCAAATACTCTCTTAACTGCATGTAATTAAAAACCAATCTGACAATGAGAGAGATAGAGTCAATCCTTTTAAAAGTCAATGGAAATGTAAGCAATTTAAGACAATTGTTAGATTTTAAATTAGATAAAATCTACATAATCAACAATTAAAGAATTTTACAGTAGCTTTCAACCATAGCCATATATTATAAACTTGAATTATATTCTTGTTTTTTTATATACTGGGTTATTAATATTCTCTCTAACTCAAAAATTATTATATACATTTAAGTTGAGTTATAAAGGTTTTGAAATATTATGTACTTTTATCTCTTGTTTTATTAATCAATTTAATGTGCTGGGAAGCCTTAAGATACTCATTTTATGGATCGGTCAAATACACTGTCATAAGATTGCACTAATTACAAATTCCTCTTTTCAAAATATTTTTAAAAACATTTATTAAAATTACTATTTATTACTATTTATATCTATTTACTATCTATTTAGGTAAGTACATGCATACTGAATTCCTTAACTTACCTCAGCAGAAAATGTCTAGATGCATTATATGAGGTTTTCAAATACACAGGTCCACAATGTTTCCTATTTAAGGCCCAATGAACTTATCATTCAACCAACTGCAGCAATCATTGAAGTAGTGAGGTGGAGCACCATCTTGTTGGGTGTATAAATGTTTACTGTCTTCTGTGAAACCATTAGCCACATTAATTTAATC
The DNA here is from genome assembly GCA_034780395.1 of Vannuccia rotundouncinata. Lineage (NCBI taxonomy): Eukaryota > Metazoa > Platyhelminthes > Proseriata > Coelogynoporidae > Vannuccia > Vannuccia rotundouncinata. The sequence continues at coordinate 36,049 of JAUZNC010013340.1, read as the reverse complement.
GAGTATATTGTCAAATACAAAACACCAGTCTCAGTTTCTTCAAAGAAGATCGATTCAATCAGTCCAGCACTGCTTATACCACCTAAACAGTCCAGCATCTATATTCCTTTTGAATAATTTCATGCAGATTCTAAGGACCCAGTAAATACTGCTGTGCAAGTTTACATGACCATTAGTCTTGAACATTGCTTCAATGGGGCATAGGATAATTCTCCTTAACAACAAAAGTTAACCCTCCATAGTTTATGTACATGGGATCAGGATGACTGATACATAAATTATGTTCAGTTGTCATTGTATAGGTGAAATCCATGTTTCTTTATATAAATGAAATCTATATCAGTTCGGTTATTTTGGAGAACCATGTATATACTCTTTAAATTGTAATATTGGATTACTTCTTCAATTTTTAATTTTACTACACTTAAATAAGATGTTAAACGGGTTATTTTACTACACTTCATACTTAACTACAAAATTAACTGCATTTTTCAGTAATTTAAATGTAATTGTTGATATTGTAAAATATAACTAAATTGAACTATCATTATTTTGTGTTTTAAATTATTTTATTTTATTTTAATTTAGAGTAATGGAATTTAGTGAAACAACAGATATTCACAGTGATAACAGTGATGATGGTAAGATTATTGTGTTTTCAACATTGCTTATATAATAATAATTCAGTTTTATCAGTGAAATCAATATTTATGAATAATTATTATCAAGTTTTGAGTTATGAATATTATAATAGAATAATTAAACAAACATTCATTCAATATTAAATAAATGAAATTTATTTTTTTAATGTTTACACCGAATTTTAGAGATTCTGAATGGTCTGCAGGAATTCATTGAAATTTTGATAATTTTTGTTTTAATAATACAAGTTTAGCAACATTTTAATATCCTAAAAAGGACAAAATTAAATTTTAAAATTTTATTTTCTCTTATAAATTTATTTCAAGATAAAATTTTGACGTCAAAAATTTTAAAGAATTATCTGAGTAAATATTTCAAAATTTATCTTACAATTTCTTTAACAACATAATTCTAAACTTTATTATTGAAAACAAATATTTGTGTTTGCTTACGCCATAGATGAAGCTCAGGACGACAACGGATTGACCATAGCCCACCGAGCAGCTGCCGTTGGGGACACTGACACTCTCATTGTCCATGTGAAACGGGACCCCACACTACTCGAGAGAACGGACTCCGAAGGACAGACTCCCCTGATGCACGCGGTGCAGTGTGAACAGTTTGAGACAGCTCGGATCCTCATCAAGATGGGCGCAGCGATCAACAAACAGAGTGGTCATGGCAGAACGGTCCTGTCTATGGCGGCTTACCAGGTGCTGAGATCATTAGAAACAGATGGATCATTTTATTTGTGGTTAATATGGTTTATAATGTACATTCGCTGTACAATCAAAAATGACTGAAATTGTACTGCTATTGCTACAAAATAATTTAATAAAAATCGTAATCATATTTTCGAATTGAAATTAAATATACTGATTTCTGAAAAAAATTGTTAACTGTCCATTTTAAGTTCAAATATTGAATAATTTAAAATTTATTGATTTATCTTTTTATGGCTGTCAAATCTATACATCCGGTCAGTCCAAAATTAAAGAAATCGTTTTATTATACATTACGTAGAACAAAACATATCAATAAATAAAGTTGAAAGAATAAATTCACATTCCTATAATCATTTATAAAAAAAATCTAACTGAATTTGTAACACAATTTTGGCTTGAAAACATTTTGAAACGTGTTCTAAAATTTCTAAGTTCTTGTCTTATTTAAAATTAGAAAAAATATCTATTTCTTTATTGTATTTGCATAACACCATAACTTGACGCCAGCATAGATTTATGTCTCGGCAATTCCACCCCGGTTTATGATTCCTTCATTATATACTTATAGAATAATATTAATATCCTTAACTACAATCTGCGTGTTAACTAATTCCAGATAAATTGATTGAAAACCCATGTTTCCATATGCCTACTATTTGTTGTTTGTGGAAAATTTAACTATCGCAAATGATACTCACAGAACTCTATAATATAATTTAACTTGAAACAGGGCTGGCATGATGGAGTTGTCTTTTTATTACGCAATGGTTGTAAGAAGAACATTCCCGACAAACATGGACGCTATCCTCTGCACGCTGCAACCTACCCCAGGGGTTCTAAGTATGCTTTGTATGATTATTACTCCCCTCAGTTCTTGTGTTGTTGATGAAAAGATTTTTTTCTATAAAATTTCTGTCATTTGTCAAATATTAATTAAAATTTTTTAATTAAAAATCATCTGGGGGTTAATGTTAACAATTTTAAAGTTTTCTTAGCATATTTTTAAATGTCTAATATTTGTTCAGCTCTAAATAATAATACTGAAATGTAAATCATGATGATAAGATTTTATATTTCAACTAATATTGTTATTTATTGAGTATACGTGAATTCTACTTGCATATAAAAAGGTGTCTATATTAACCTTACAAAGGAAATATTTTCATCTATTTCAGAGTTGTGCATACTCTGATACAAAATATGAGTCAAGATGAAATTAATCTTCAAGATTATGAGGTGGAGTGCACTTTTTAAATTTCGTTTTAATTGTTACGTGAAAATGTTTCAAAGTCTATAACAAAGCCTTTTTTATACGCATAGGATAATGTTTAACTATTTCGAGAAAAAAGGAGTGTTTTAACGATTTTGTAGCTTTGAATGTTGCAAATAGTTTTTTTTTACATAATTTATTTAATAGATGAAGCAGACAAAGGCAGCTCTTTGTAATTTGAGTTTTAGAATACAACTATATTTTTTATTCATATTAGGTTGCAAATTCACTTTAGAGGACAAATAATTATCTTTTGTTCATGAAAAATTAATCTTCAAAATATAAGATTATTATTCTCAATATATTCTCAATATTCTCATTATTCTCAATAGTTCTGTACATTTTGCCAGAAATATTATATTCTCATTAACATTCAATTCTTCCGTTCATCCTTAAACTTTTATATTATTAACAATTTGTTCACTTATACAAGTTCTGTAATTAATCCAAGTTTCCAATTTAGCATTAGATAATCTTGAAACGAGCGAATTCAATAAACCTTTCTCAAAACTAAAAGAATGCTCTTCTTCCCTTTTGGGCGCTTCAGGGAATGAGTGCACTTAGCTGGTCCTGCTTTCACAGTTCTCACGAACAGGTGCAAGTTCTCCTCGCTCACTCAGCGGACATCCTCGCTCTGGATGTGGACGGGAAGTCCTGTCTCCACTGGGCTGCCCAGGTTGGTCCGGAATTTAGATTCAACAAAATATTATAATAACATTTTTGTGTTGTAACTAAATGTAAATTTTGTACCATATTTATTAAATCATTAGCTATTTCTTGTATGTTTTGTTAACAACTTTAATGTAATTGGAGATAACATTTTCTTACATATAATCGCTGTCAGAATTTATACGGATTACGGAAAATTAGAATTTGAAATACAGAACGAATCCGTTGGCAATCCCATTTCTGTAGTCCAAAAAATTAGTGTTTTAATCTTATTTATTTTTAATTTTATCTTAACAAAATTATTTTAATAAGTTTTATAGAACAAAGATTTTTAACTATTACAATATTCACTCTGTATGAATTAATTATTTATATATTTTGATTTTCTAATATTTCATTAAAAAAATTCCCCTTACGTCTATAATATACACCGAGAATTAAATAAAACAAGAATTTGATTTAAATAAAACTATGAAGTAAATGGTTTGTTTCTCTTTTAAAAAGACAATTTTTTGTCACTGTTCCCTGTCTATCACAATGTATACAGCCTATCACAATATACATTCGATACCATGGAATGTATCCTCATGCACTCTTCTTTCATCCATGAAAAATCAAAGATACACAATTATGCATTCTTCGATTTCAATTTCATAAACTCACATCATTGGAAGGTTACCATTAGCAACTAGACTAAATCTTTTCCCATTTTAATTTGGCTGTGTTGTTTTTATAAATGTAAAATAAATATTTGAAAAGCAGTGGGTTTTTTTCCCCCGAGTATCGAGGAAACTTTTTATACAATGTTTGAAGTATGGAAGCAGTTGCTGAAACATTTACCTTCTTTTGAAACCATGGATACGGTGATAATATTTAAATGAACTCAGCTGAACCTCCATTTAATTGATGGCGTCACTCTTTACAACGGGCATTTTATTAGTTTGATTTTGTATTTTACTAAAATTAGGAATCTTTGTTCTGCTTCACTATACTTCATTTTATATTAATAATCTCTGTTTAAAATGATATTTATAAATAAAAAAATATATTTTATAGGATTAAGTTTTACACCAATTTTAATCAGATCTGATAAAAGTATCTAAAACAACTCCCATAATTGTTTGAATTTGTGCCGGTTGTTAAATAATTAAATAAAGAAACCAAATATTTGTCAAAATGTGAAGGTAAATCGATAGAATAATGATAATTATAATCAATATTATAACATTGTATACATTTGTAGAGATCGATATCAGATCAGAGACCAGAAAACATAAATTCAGTTGAAATCAACTTTTGAAATATGTTTTGAATTATTATAAAATATAAAAATGATACATCGTGAAAATAGAATTTGAAATCAAGTATTAAATTATTTGACTGATCTCTAAATTTCGGTACGTCCCTTCTCTATTTGGACGATTTCAAAATCTTACTAGAAATGACACTGAATTATCATCGATCTTTATACTGAATGTAAGTAAAAACTATCATTCTATCAAACTAGCATTGTAGTCAATGCAGATTAAAAGTGTTCTTAAAGTTTGTACAAAGATAGGTTCAGAGGACTTTCGTCTATATACCACAAACTTTCGATAACCAATTATATAAAACTGGAAGAGTTTAACGTGATCCATTATCACCGGAGACAATAAAATACATTTGGTTACCTGTGAGATCCATAAAAGTCATGTTTTATCTTTTTATGGAATTTACTGAATTCGATCCATTATGATTTTGCAAAATGTACTAAAAATGGAGGAAATAATAGAAGGAAACAATTAGCCGTAAAATTAACTCCATTAAAAGGAATAATTAGTTGACAGCTTTATGGATATCTAATTTTAGTCATTCTAAGCGATTTTTAGACATCCATAGTCATTTAATATAATTTATATAGTTATTTAATATCATTTATAGACTAACAAATCAAACATTAATATAGTCACAGTAATTTGGACTAAAAGTCTTTTTTCGTCTTTCAATTATATATATTTTTATAATTTAATGAATTTGTCGAATTTGCACTAATAATCTACTATTTTTAAAAATTTAAAATCATAATTTTTATTTTTAAAAATTTAAAATCATAATTTTTATTTTTGTTACCGCAAAATGTAATTGTAAAACGTTACCAGTGTCAAATTAATAAAATTACTGAACCTAATGTTATTTTTAGAGTTTTTCAGCTGAGGGTAATTATCTTCCGTGAAGAATTCTATTATTTTATACCACCATTGGTTCAAAGTTTATTGTACATTGTGGAGGTCTTCCATTGCTTCGTGTCTGAAACTTACATCAGTAAAAGTACAAAATTGTTTCAATTTATCGAAACCTGTTGTTGACATCTTCCTACGCAGAATGGGAGTATTAAGTGCACCCAGGAGCTGCTTCGCCATGACGAGGTGGAACACCTGATAAATCTGCCGGACTTCAGTGGCAAGACACCACTCCACTTTGCGGCCTCTTCTGGTCACCACGATACGGTGAGAATTCTGCTCAAGATCGACTACATCATTATCAACTGTACGGATCCCGATGGAAGGTAAACTTTCCGTTTTCAATAATCTATTTATGTAAAATGTTAAATCAATTGGCAATTGGACGATATCCATTTAGTATACTATTTCATGATTACCAGAGCAATGCAGTTTTGACTTTTATATATTATAGGAATAAAAAATCCATATTTAAATTAACTAAATAACTAAATAAATAAAATTTTTATTCTTTTAGACAAAAGAACTTTGTTGAATACATTAAATAATAAATTGTTCTCAAAATTTAAAAATATATATTTTTATTTTTTCATAGATTTTCATAAATATTGCATACAATTTTTTTCAACTCTCTGAATTATTGTATCAGTTTTACGAATTTTGTAATTCAAATTTCATACTTTCTTCTAGCTTTAATAATATTACTCCCTATAAAACAACAGGTGGAAAAATATCAAGCCTTTTTTGAGACAATTTAGTGATGTCCCAAATTTTATGTTATATTAACAATATCTTTATAATTAAACTTGTAGCTCGACTATAGTGCCAATGGCTACTGACTCTTTGGGTATTTATTTAGTATTGTTCTTAACTTTCCAATATGCAATCCCAACATTTTCATGCAAAAATTGTAAAAATTATTGATCGAAATAATTCTATTTGAAATGCACCATAATTATTAAACACGAAGTTGCGCATAAATTATTATATCCTTATCTTTTAATATATCGTAAGATTTTTACTTCATTGCTGCATGATTTTGAATATTGATTGAAGTTAGGCTCAATAGCAATATTTAATGATAAGAGGGCATCATTGCATTATTCTGCTCGGGCGCTTGCCTCCCTCATAATCAGTGAATATTGATATATTAAATAAACACTTAAAGGATAACTTTTGAACTTCTTCTTTCTTTCGTGGAGCAGAACGCCGCTTCACTGGGCGTCGGCATCAGGCCACGTGAAGTGCGTTTCCCTCCTTCTCAGCAACAATGCCAGAGCAGACTTGAGAGATGCGGATAAGTGCACCCCACTCACCTATTCCAGGATGGCTCGTCATGAAGGTATTAATAAAGTTCTGCGCAGTTAAAATGGACTGAACCATTGTTCGGCTTGAAATGGCCTATTTGTTTATCGTTTACTAATTAACTAATAAAATAAAAGATGGTTTTTTAAAAAATGTTTTAAAACTGATTGAGCTTAAAAGGTAATTCAATTTATTTTGATAATGGTATGATTGCACTCAAAAGAAAATGGTGGTGCGGGAACAAATAAATTAGAATAATCCATGCAGTGAAGACTTTTCTTTAAAAAATGAATAATCCTCAGGACTCTTGAGCTAGAAATAATTTTATAATCAAGTAACCTATAGTTACATCTATCTATTTCCTCCGCAAACAGTAGATGAGACTAATAAGGTATAAAGTATGTTTTAATGCAACTCTTATATCGAGCCAATTATGCAGACTTACTGTTTGCCTAAACTGAGTTCTTTCCCTGAAGTAATTTCCTTCTAATTACCGAAGGTAGCTATTTCTACATCAAGGCTAAAGCATTGTTCTTTAAATGATGAAACAATTCCCTATAGTCATATGATTTCATGTGATACTAATTTGGAGACAATTTTGTGAATATTTCATTTACAATATAATATCATTCTTTGTTTTTAATAGTGTATATTTTCAGCTGTTTGATGCTGTGTTGAAGTAAAATTCTACTATATGAAGAAATGTATTCAGTTATTGTTCATATATGACCACAGAATGTGCTCGATTACTGGTAAAGAATATGACCGAAAACGGTGTGGACTGCGGCATGAACAACGCCGTCACTGCCAACATCGGCAAAATCAGCCCCAACGGAGAGCATTCCTGGTCCAAGAAGACCAACACCGACCTCCTACGATCAATGGGGTCTGGCTCGGGTGGCACTCACGGTAACGGCAGTCGGGCTGAGAAGAAGATGGCGCCCTCCAATCGATGGAATCCGTTCAGCTTTCTCAATGGTTTCCTGTCGAAAATGTCCTCCGTAGGTGGAGGAGGGGAGAGTAACAAGCAGAGGACGCGAGAAGGCATTGGTAGGCCGGCTAAGGAAGGCGGCCCAGGGAATCAAGTGAGTTGCAAGAAAAGTTAGACAATCGTGGCATTCTTGTGATGTATTTATGACTCCACACGGTTCTATAAGCTCTCTAATAAATGCTCGGCACCCGAGGAGACAACGGAGATAGAGTGTCCCGAATCTGCGACCGGGGAGGTTGGGTTCGGGGGCGCTGAAGGCGCCTGGCACCGAACTTCTCGAAGCTCTGTGGCCACTCTGAAGGAGATCGGTCTGTCTAGACAATCGAGTCACTATGCTAGTGTTCAGGTGAGCTGGAAGAGAAGCACTTGAGACCGTTAGAATGACACATTGGAGTAGCGATGTATTTTAAAACTCCCCTGATAATTTAGCAAGAGTATTTGTGCTAATGGTTAACCATTTGATTATTCGTAGTTTCTCATTAACTGGACGTAAACATTCAATAGGTTAGTTTGCTACACGTTTTATTACTTTTTCTTGATAGTGGGGTTCCTCTTAGGTGTCATTTTTGATTTTCATTTCAAGTTGATGTAAAAGTTTGGTTCTTGGTATCAAATTGTAGCTTTGAGTATGGGTAACAATTTTGGTCTTAGTGTCGAGCTGACAAATCGATTTCAAGATCTCTATGGCGCAAAAATTGAACGTGGCTTCCAATTCCCTATCTATGCAAGAAAAACAAATCAGAAATAATTAACTGCTTTATGATCAAAATATTCAGAAATAACTCAATGCTCAAAAAGTGCTGTTTTAGTGCTAACTTAGCACTTTTTGCCATTCAGTGATTCTTGAACCTTTTCTAGTCTTTTAACCAACACTATCTGATCGATTATGGTCCTTTTTATATATGTTGGTATTACATTTATAGGGTCTCAGATGCTTCGTTTTTGAGATAATCACTAAAAACATATTTTTTGGTGCGTTTATTTTTCTAAAAATATATATGACGTCATCATACATGGACAATTTTTCAAAAAATAATGCTGTTTTAGATACTTTATCTACATGTTTCTATCTATTGGTAATATATTATTTGCATCTAAAATGCATCATAAAGCAGTTATTTATGATTTAATGTTTTTCTTGCATAGACAGGGAATTGGCAGCCATCTTGGATGTTAGCGGCCATTTTTGATTTTTTATCTGACAGCTTGATACTCGAACCAGAATTGTTCTATTGACCCTCACCTTAAAATTGGTACTGAAAAATAAAACTTTTGCATGAATTTGAAATGACTGAGAGCCAGGCAACCCCACTATTATAATGTAAACTGTTTTTAACAATACAGTGAAACCTCGTTTACGGCCACCTCTGTTAACGGCCAAAATTTTATTATTTAAAAATATTCCTATCTAAATATATAACAGGAAGCGACCACATCTCTTAACGGCCAGAGACCACAAAAATAGTTAACCAAAATGCCAGAAAACCTCAATTACGGACAATACAAAATAAAAATTCAACTTTTTTATTCTCACGGGCGAAGAAAATTTGCAAATCAATAAATGGTGCTTATCCATGAAATTGAGAAGGCAAAACTATTGAAACCCAAACATTGCCAAACCAAAATTTCGTAACCCATATTACATCAAAACTATTTATTATTGCTAATATTTCAGTATTTTATTGACTAACTTTTTATAATATCTAGCTAGGGCGTTTTAAATTAAATAAATTGTTTTACTTCGTGGTCCGCCATTTTGTAACCGGTTTTATATTCTCGCAATAGAATCCGTCCAAATTACGATCAATAAATATTATTTAAGTTTTGCCTAAACATAGACAAATTACAAAATTAAGATATCTTAATAAAACAATTAGATATTAAGTTGGAAAAATGTAATACACAAAGCGATTTCAAATAATTAGATAAATGTGTTTATGCTTAACTATCATTCTTTTTAATATGGCATTATTACAACTTGTCAAATTTTCTAAACCTCTCTTTAGCGGCCACACAGCTAACGGCCAAAATTACAATATCTTGATGGGTGGCCGCTAAAGGAGGTTTCACTGTAGTTATTATATTAGTTTAAGGTCATTAATTTTATAGGTGTTTGTGCAATATAATGTTTCATATTCTATTAAACTTATGACCTACGACCGACGCTGCAAAATATTGTGCTGCTTAATTAGAACACTCAGTCAGACAAGTTTCACTGTGAAAAGTTTTAAAAGTGGTTCGAAAATTATAATTCAACTGAATTTGTAACTTAAAAACACACAACTTTAGACATTAAAACCTTTGAATTGATTAGTTAACCAATAAAGCAAGCCCATCTCCTCAAACACCCTGATCAGCTGGAGGAAAACCTCCCCTCCTTTGAAGAGAACGACGCCCACACCAGTCCTCTCTCAGGTGGGAGCCATTTCGACCTCCCTGAACAGGAATACCTGCCCCAGTCCTCTGGTAGCACGGAGCCCGAGTCTGCTCGCTCGGTATCTGGGTGGGAATCCAGGGAGGACGAGAGACCTTCGAGACAGGGCCGGTTGACGGTTCTGCCCCCGCCTCCTAATATGACGGAGTTGTGGAGTCCACGGGGAGCCCCACCGCCAGTTCTTAATGAAGAGGTCCGAACACACACACATATTTTAACTATTTCACAACTACAAGGCTTTGCCAAATAACTTTTTCAAATAGAAAATCAAAATTGTTGCAAATAAATTTTTTGAAGATTTTTTCTAAAATTTCTGTATTTTGACTTTTACTTGTTTTTATTTGCCGTTATCAAGGATAAATTATCATCTGTTCCTTCGCATCGTCTTCTTCCTCCGATTCACAAAAAGCAGCCACTTCCCTCCATTTCGAGAATTCCTGAACGTGAAGGTGACCTTTTCTATTCTGTCTAAAAAAACGCTTTAGCTAGCTTCGATGAATGTTCTTTTAGCATTTTGATAAATAAGAAAATAAACTTTGAATTAATAATAAAAAATTATTCCCTTTATTGTTTTACTTTTTAATTACTTCATTTCGAGGGGAGCGATATGGAAGATTGTAAATCGATATCTAAAATGAAGTTGATTCTTTTCTTGTCTTTGTTTCCATGACAATCAATTCTTCCGTTTTAGATCTCAGCTTGTCTCTCCAACCAGCTCGTGTTGTTAACAAAGAATTTAGAAAATTGTCCGATTTCTCTAGCGAAGCCATTCCTCCTGATAAGTAAGAGAATTTCTTGATTCCGTTGTTTTCCAATCAGATGTTATTCATCTTTTCTGAAACTGTATTTACCTACTTGAGACTTTGATATTCCTATTTAAAAGTATCTGAGTATTGTCAAGATACCTTTGATTTATTAAAATCTAATCTTTATAAACATTAATTATTATGAATCATTCAATGAAGTCAGTATTTTTGATTCAGAAAATGTCGACAAATATAGGCTTCTTATTCCGATATCCTCCATTTTTTCCCGGCTGAATTAGACGTTTATTTTATTCACCTCATTTTGAATTACTGAAATGTCTTTTTTCCTTGAATATAAATTATTCGTTAATTCAAAGCAGTTATTGGGATACCAATTATTCTTCAATTTCCAATATAAAATCACACAACTCAAAACATTTACAATATAGTCCAAGAAGGAACGATTTTACCCAAACAAACTGCAATATAGTATTGAAACCTATTGTTATATTTAAGTTAAGTTATTGTGAGCAAAATGTTCAAAATTCGTAAAATGGAAAACATATTTTAAGCCATAATAAAATAAAATGGTCTCATAAAAATCTGATTATAAATAATCGCTATCAGATTAAAAGGTGTATTTTGAATAGTAGAATATGTATGATTTTGACTAAATATTCATAAAAATGCATCTTTTTAAGGAAAATATACGTATTACTCATATTTTCTCACTTTTAAAAAAAATATGTTCCATATCATTTTAATCATAGTATTTTTATCATTTTAATATTAGTATATCTTAGAAATATCATGGTGGAACAATTATTCTCGAACACTAATAAAATTGTCAAAAGAATGTGAAGATCAAATGTCAGAGATCCGCTTCAGAAAATCATTAAGGCTGGTGGTGATTATATATTATTAAGTGATTTATGCCGGCTTAGGACTAAACTGTATGTTATTTCTATTCTGTGAATATATTTTTATAAAAGTTTCCAAAAACGCAATATTTGCTAGTTAATTACATTGTTGACTTCTTTCTTCTGGCAGACATGGACTCATATCCCCTCTACATACAACCGAACACGTGAAGCATGACCCAATAGGAAAGAAAAAGAAGAAGAAAAGGATTAAGATAAGAAAAGATTCTGGCGAAGAAGTTTTAAATGAGGGAATTTTGAAATTATCTGGAGACGGTCCTATGTCATCATCTTTGACAAATCATTTAGTACCGATGTGTAATAAGAATTCTTGAAAGAAATTCAGGGATCGGGGATTAATGCACTTTTTCAAATTAATCTCACATAAACAAACAATTCATCTTGCTTTTTGGATCCTAAAAAGGTGCCCCCCCCCCCTGAAGAAAACTCGACATCCGCGCAAGATCAATGCATCTTTCAAAGTCAATATTACGAATATGTATTAGCTCATATTTTTGTAATCGTTTTTTGTCATAAAGAATTTTCATTGCACATATCTGTACAGTTTATATATTATATATACATAGTGCCATTTTTATTTCACATTTAGTAGTCTATGATTATCGATTGGACAAAATCAAAAATCTTTTGTTTAAGTCTTTATTCACAGAAAATACAAATGTTCTTTATACATTTACTGTTATTAAAATAATTTTAATAGGGACGAAGATTTTTTTACTGTAAAACAGGTACCTTGCAAATTTAATATAATCAGAATAAAGTATTACCAAACCGACTAGCTACTTCTATTTAGATAAGTAGTATTTATATGTGCATGACAATATTTATATATCAAATTATGTTTTGTATTTAGGTCTTGTTCTTGAACATTGTACATATAACTTTTATAATAACTTATTTTGATATATTTATAAAAGTAGTTATCATTTATATTGCGAGTAGACATGATTTTGAATAAAGACTGATATTGTCAACTCATATTGGGCTGTGTTTATGTCAGGTTGTCGTATTTATTAATTTTAAAATATATAATACATTTTTATGCTTTATTCTATGCTTAATATATATTTTACTCAGAATTAAATGATTAAATATAATTGTTTTGTGCTGTAAAATTGCTTAGGTTTTTAAATTTTCGTAACATAGAAAGGATTTTTTATAGAAATAGTTATAAATATCTCATGCTAAAACAGATATCTAAGTTTATTGTTAAGATGTGTCACTGAAAAATACGAATCCCTCTAGAGATATCTGGATTAGAAATATTGTACTTTAAAATATTCTGATTGGTTTTACAATATGTAATGTAAGCTAATAGAAAATCTTGGTTAGCTGTAATCCGAAGACATTGACTAGCTGTAACACGTAAACAAGGACTAGGTGTAACACATAGACAAGGACTAGGTGTAACACATAGACAAGGACTAGGTGTAACACATAGACAAGAACTAGCTGTAACACGTTGACAAGGACTAGGTGTAACACGTAGACAAGCACTAGTTGTAACACGTTGACAAGGACTAGGTGTAACACGTAGACAAGGACTAGGTGTAACACGTAGACAAGCAATAGCTGTAACACGTAGACAAGGACTAGGTGTAACACGTAGACAAGCACTAGCTGTAACACGTTGACAAGGACTAGGTGTAACACGTAGACAAGGACTAGGTGTAACACGTAGACGAGCACTAGCTGTAACACGTAGACAATAACTAGCTGTAACTCGTAGACAATAACTAGCTGTAACTCGTAGACAATGACTAGGTGTAACACGTAGACAAGGACTAGCTGTAACACATAGACAAGGACTAGGTGTAACTCGTAGACAAGGACTAGCTGTAACACATAGACAAGGACTAGGTGTAACACATAGACAAGGACTAGGTGTAACTCGTAGACAAGGACTAGGTGTAACTCGTAGACAAGGACTAGGTGTAACACGTAGACAAGGACTAGGTGTAACACGTAGACAAGGACTAGGTGTAACACGTAGACAAGGACTATCTGTAACACGTAGTCAAGGACTAGCTGTAACACGTAGACAAGGACTATCTGTAACACGTAGACAAGGACTATCTGTAACACGTTGACAAGGACTATCTGTAACACGAAGACAAGGACTAGGTGTAACACGAAGACAAGGACTAGGTGTAACCCGTAGACAAGGACTAGGTGTGGAAAAGGCCCTATTGCGAAAAATGACTTTTGAAAATAATACTAAAAAATTTATAATATTAATATGTATCGGATAATATTTTGAAATATTTTAGTATATAATATAGCATAAATAGCAAGTTACATATTTATAATTAATACTATATGATAATATAGGATATATTTGGAAGCTTCTCGAACACATTGTGCAAGAAGGCTGCCAAAGCAGGGCCACAACTCTAAAAGCATGAGTGTTCTAATCGGGTGGTATAAACCATGTGGTCCGATCGTCCGAATTCAAAGTAATGAATCGACACCATCCAGATAATGACATTTTTAATGACTTTCACAAAAAGGGGAAAAACTCTAATAACAAAAAAGAAGCAACCTACTTTAAAAGTGTCATCGCTAACTTCGAATTCATTGCATTATTGGCATAATATCCTTTTTTCTATTGTTACAACCATTGTTTCCTATAGATGTGGTTTCTACATATGACGAGGTTCTATCTTGTATAGCTGACATGCAAATTCTTCAGATAACAGTTAATATACGAAGTTTTCAGTGATATCATGCCGTCAATCTGTATAAGATGAGCGAAAATATGTCTATCATCCCTTTCTTTCCAAGATGTGATGTACTCCAGATGAGCCAGATACAATTTATGCCAAATGAGTACTTATACCAACCTGTCATTGCAATCCCGTTACTTGACACTTCTATTTCGGTGATTTTCCATTTCATTGATTTTTCTGTTCCACCTCCAAGCTTCATTATTTGACTGTTTTGTGCTTTGTTGGGATGCCGATCAATTAGATGTGGTTGTACAGTATTTTAAAGACGTTTTGCCAAACCACGAGGTGATTGATTAAGAACTCCCACTTTTTAAGTTGAAATATACAAACATAGATAAAAAAGACCATCGTGCTTAACTTTGGCTCAATTAGTAATCAAACTATGCGATAAAAAATGATATCCTTCTCATAATTGGATCTTGTCAGTTACATTTGCTTAATGAGAACTTTTCTTGTTCATCAATGACATACACAGAGGCCACCCTGAAAATTATAATACGGTTGTTAAAAAATTCTGCCTTTCACATCCTCAGAAATTTGAAATGAAGAAGAGAATGTCCTACTTGACGAGTGACATTTGAAAACATTAACACCCTCATATTTAAAAAAAACTTTTAACGATCTCTTAATTTAGTACCTACTATTTGTGTTTTTATACTATTGTGTGAAATTTACTTTTTTTATTTTTATTTTATGTATATATTTTACATTTTGATTAATTTGTCATAACGTCATGTTAAAAATTTGATTCCACTAAATAAATTGCCCTTAATTTAGCAAATATCCGACCCCCTGCAACCCTTCAAATCGCTGTGTATACTCACTCCCTTGAATATTTAATATGAATATATTAAAATTACAAAGAGATATGTAACTTTCATTTTCAATTTCAATGACTATCATAAAAATTAAATTAATTTCAAAGCATATTCTATAGAATATTCTTAACACAAATAAAATTAATATTTCATATTTTAACGACGAGGTCGACTTTTCATTTTTTGAAACCCTTTTTATCTAAACTATAAAAAGGAGTCACTGAATGATTAAAAAAAGATCGTTATTTAAAATATATTTATATGTATATATGGTGATAGTTATTAGAAAATTTATACATATGAATACATATAAATATGAATTGTTTTTCTTGTGTATTTTGACTGTAATGAAGTAAATGTACATGTACACATTTTTATAATACCAGTTGTAAATAAAGTAAATAACAATTATTCAATGGATGCAAACATTTTTTTGCTATGCATGCACCGAAAAGTAGGCATTTCATATTGATTGAAGAATAAAAAGTTTAACTTTTCAGTGAATGGACGACTTTTCATTGCATGGAAAATACTTTTCATTGCATGGAAAATACTTTTCATTGCATGGAAAATACTTTTCATTGCATGGAAAATACTTTTCATTGCAT